>PVIC010014700.1:0-36175 GCA_004025085.1 Thryonomys swinderianus | reverse complement strand
GCAAGTTCCCCAGTCCGCTGGACTCACGGCACGGCGGGCCCGGGGCTGCTGGGTCCGGTCCGTCCGCCGTTAGTTCCCCAGTCCGCTGGGCTCACGGCACGGCGGGCCCGGGGCTGCTCAACTTGGCTTCTTTTAAGAATATTTAATATGAGTATGACTCACAGCACTGTGGTTCTGTTTGCTTATTGTGGCTGTTATAACAAATTGCTACAAACTCAGTGAATTAACCTAAACTTAATTTTCTGAGGTTTTGGAGGTCAGAAGTCTGAGATCAGAAATCTGGTCCTGCACTCCCTGTTCAGGTTCTAGAACAAAATCTGTTCTGTCTCCTTTCAGTTTATGGTGGTTTACAGCATTCCGTGTCTCATGTCTGCCTCCCTCCTATCTCTGCCTGTGTGGACACAGTGCCTTCTGTTAGGTGTAGCCGCTTACTGCCTTCCTTCTACAGGGTTACCTTTGATTGTAGTCAGAGCCCACTAAGGTATTTCTCATCTCAAATCTTTAACGTAATCACCTTTGTGAAGTCTTTTTTCTTTTTCTTTTTCTTTCTTTTTTTTTTTGCCATACAAATTAATTGTAGGAATTAAGACATTGGTATCTTTTGAGAGAACATTATTCACCCTGTTGCAGTGGCAAATACGCAGTCTGCTTGGTAGGAATGTGCTTAATCTCAACAATCCCCTAATTGTTTCATAGGTCACCAATGATAAAAATGTGAAAAAATTTCATGATCAAACAGTTCTGAGGATTATTGTGTAGTGTATCCATCTTGAAGGAAATTCACAATGCACAATGAAGGCTTTGAGAATTTGTGTGGCAAAGAAAGCTGCTTAGCCTTGTCAAGTCCAGAATGCCTCAGCCTTAGATCATGGAACACTTCTTTTTAAAGGGCACAGCTGTTTACTTTTCATGAGCTGCTTAGAACATACTTTAGAATGCACTGCCTGTTACTGTTTGAAGGCACAGAGAGTGTGCTGACTCTCTTGTTACATAATGACTTAAACCAAGACAGACATAGAAAACTAAATAATAAGATATGCCAAGTGGGTCATAACTGTTAAGATATGCTCTGAGTTATGCTAAGGGAGGAGTTCTTCTGACATGGAATGATTTAAAGGAAATTCATACAGAAAAGACCACTCACCCAAGTGGAAGGTATCCATGTCAAATAGAATAAAATTTGCCAAATGATAAAATTGCCTGTCTCAATAGAAGGTGGAGGAGTGATATGGACCATGTCTTAAATGTCACTCTAAGGAGTTTGGGCTTGATTTTCTAAGCCAAGGATTGGCATACCATAGCTCATAGATTTAATCAAGTTCTTGCCTGTTTTTGTGAATAACTTTGCCTCATTTGTTTGGATATTGTACATGGTTGCCTTGGTGCTGTGATGGCAGAGTGAGGTGGGCTTGCAGAGCTTAAAGTATTTGCTATCTAGCCGGGCATGGTGACTCACGCCTGTAATCCCAACACTCGGGAGGCAGAGACAGGAGGATTGCTGAGTTCCAGGCTTGCCTGGGCTACATAGTGAGCTCAGAGCCAGCCTGAACTACAAAGCAAGACCCTGTCTCAAAAAAAAAAAAATTGCTATCTAGGCCTTTACAAAGTTAGTCAACTCTCATCTACGTAATGAGAGCTGTTAAAGGGTTTTCATAGGAAAGATGTTGTCTTTGACTTTCTGTGTTTGAAAGCTTACTAGGGCAACCTGTGGAGGAGGAATCGGAGAATACAAAGGCCAGGGCACTGGGAGCAGCAATTAGAGGGAATGGGGTCAGAACATGTTGTAGACACGTGGACCTAGAGTGTACTATGTTATGGGTATGGAGTAAGAGAGATGGAGGAGCCAAAACCAATATTTAAATATAAGCTTTTTCTTTTTTTGTGGGGGTCAGTACTAGGGATTGAACCACTAAGCTACATCCCTACCATTCTACCACTGAGCTACATCCCTAAACTGATCCCCTCTTCTCCCCTCCCCCTTCTCCTCTCTCTTCTGTTCTGCTCTTGTCCCCTCTCCCCTCTTCTCTCTGACAGGGTCTGAGTTGCCCACACTGGTGCTGAGCTTGTGAGCCTTCAGGCTCCCAAAGAGCAGGGATTACAAGTATGTACCACTGTGCTTGGCTAAAAATAAGTTTTAATTTTAGAATAATTTTGGATTTATAGAAAAAATGTAGAGATAGTCCAGAAAGTTCTTTTATTTCTTACATCCAGTTCTCCCTGCTGTTACCATCTTAAGTTAGTATGGTACGTTTGTCACACCTAATGACTCAATACTGATGCCTTATTATTAATGCAAGCCATCTTTAATTCAGCTTCCTCAGTTTTTACCAGTGACCCTTTTCTGCTTCATGGTCCCACCTACAGGCCATATTACATTCAGTTCCCATGTGTGTTTAGACTCCTAGATTGTTACTGCGTCTCAGACTCTCTTTGATGACTTCGACAGTTTTAAAGAATGCCAGTCAAGTATATTGTTAGGTACAGTATGATGAAAATGATACTTCATTTCTGTGATCTTATCACAGAAGGCAACTAACCTTAAGTTAATCACAAGAAAAACATCAGAACAATCTGAATTTTCATTATACTGTATTAGAGGGCATGGAGCAATATCACTTGTCACTGTTGATACTGACTTTTATCAGCTGAAATAGTGATGTCATTATTTCTCAACTGTTAAGTTACCTTTTTCTTCCTTTCCAGCTCCATCTCCTCCTGGAAGAGATGTCTACGTAACTTATTTTGAATTCTTCTGCATAGAACTTTGTATATTCTCTCCCAATTTATTTATTCAATCACTTAATTATATACCAGTTGGATTCATCATTATTTAATTTATGCTTTGGGTTATGCTATGAGTTGGGTTATAATCCAATAGACATTATTTATTTGTTGATCAAGTTGTTCCAGCTTTGGTCATTGGCTGTTCACTGAGGCAACTTCTGTTTTATTCAACACACCCCCACTGTGATATGTGTGACAGGTGTATGTGTATGGGTTTTTGTATTTCCTGTGCTGTGGCTCTAGAATCAGCCAGCTCTCTGGAGAGCTCAAAGGGATTAGGGAGAAATACAGAGAAGACTGAGGAAGGGTCAGAAGTAGGTAGTCAACCTGAATAGTTTCGCATTATGACCCTGACTGGAAAATGGTGAAGTGTGCGGTTTCTAAGTCAGTGTTGAGTCATAGGTAGGTCAGGAGTCTGGCTGGAGAGTTGGATCAGGAAGGAATGCATTAAGCCATAAGGTGGGAATCAGATATAGTGGCCTTGAGAACCTGACCACGGCATTTTATTTTAACCTTTTGGGAGGGATGGTGAAAGTGGTGCTTTAGGATGACTAGTTTTGCAGCCCCACACAGAACAGAAATTAGAACTTGGAGCTGCTTTCTTGGGAAGTGTAGAAATGGGTGCCTGGAGGGATGACAGACAGGTAGAACATAAAAGCTACTGAGGATTTTTGCATATACTAGGTTGTTTCAGTCATGGAGTAAAGGAGAAGAATTAGTGGCTAAGCAGTCTGTTTGCTCACAAACTTACCAAAAAATAGCTTGTTTTCATGTATTTGCACTACCTGGTTGTATTACTAATTTGTGTAGTCCCCTTTCCTTGAAACTGAAAGCAGAACTTGGACTTTGCCCAACTTGGGAAGCACAGAGTCCAAATAAATGGAATGTATTTTTTTTTCCAGTATAGTGGATTGAACCCATGGCCTTCATACTGAGCTCATTCCTATCCCTTTTAAACATTTTTTACTGTGAGATGAATTGTCTGGTCTGGGCTCAAATTTGTGATCTTCCTGCTTCTGCCCCCCAGAGTGCTGAAATTATTAGTATACATGACATATGACTAACTTGGAATCTGAATTTTTTTTTTTTTTTGGAGACAGGGTCTTGCTTTGTAATTCAGGCTGGCACTGAGCTCACTATGTAGCCCAGCCAAGCCTGGAACTCAGCAATCCTCCTGTTTCTGCCTCCCGAGTGCTGGGATTACAGGCATGAGCCACCACGCCCGGCACTGTGGTATGTGGTACTGATTGCTGGTGGGCATGAGTCTCCACGCCCAGTGTTGTATGTGGTTACTGGGGATTGAACCAGTGACCTTGCGCTTGCTAGGCAGGCGCTGGAACTACTAAGCTAAATCTCCAGTCCTGGAATCTGAATTTTTAATTTGATTTGCATGGGTGTTTCCAGTTATTTTCAAAATTATTTCCAGTTGAATTTTCTGCTTCATCCTCTTTAAGTTTTCTGGGGCTTTTAATAACGGTTGTTTCTGAAATAACTGATGGCAGAGAGGGACTGTCATTGAGCTTTAGTCAGAAAGTAAGAAAATCACTCTCAATCTTAAAGCTATTTTGGATCAAGCCATTGATTCTGGTGTGCATTCTCATTTTGTTTTTGAAATCTGCCAAGATACAGTGTTGTGATTTGTGTATTTGGTTCAGAGAAGAACTGTAGAATAACTTGTGTGTGCTTTGTTTCTCCATGAATCTTCTTTAAATGAAAGTAAGCGCATTAAATAAAATGGAACATCCCAGTTTGTGTGTCCACTGGGTTATTCTTGTAAACCAGTAATCTCTGCTAAGTTCGTTTATGAGTAATGATAACCCATTTTTTGGGTGGAAAAACATTTCTGTAAGATATATTCCAAGTTACTTTTTAAATCTGTAAAATAAGAATGAAGCTCTGTATTTCTTCATAAGTATAAGGGAAGAAAGGCAAACACCATGTGATCTGGAATGCTATTTGGAATCCCATCTCTGTGGATTTTACTTTAGTGGCCCTTTCCTTGTGTTTCTGGAGGTGGGTGCTATTAACAGGAAAATTTGTTGAAGCAAAACCCAGCCATCAGCCCTTCCCATGTTGTTCCAACAACACAATTGCCACCAGGGGACCTGCTAGCACCTCTTTTTTAATTCAGTGCTTATGGAAACCTGAGAGAAGGAGACTTTTGAGATTGCTGCTGAGGGCAGTCACTGCCTGGGGTTCCTCTGATGCTAGGAATGTCATCTGAAGTCTGCCTGGCCGGGGCCCTGACACCCGTCAGTATTATAAAGCTTGCTCTGTTAAGATAGGGTAGTGTTGATCTCCACATGATTCAGTGAAACACCTGCTTTATCATCATTAGATGTGTCCCTTTGTCTTGCTTTTAATGTGTACATGCCACTGTAGCCACCAGGGTTGTAATTATTTTGTTTCTCTTTTTTCCTCTTCCAGAGAGAAACCGAGTAACTCAATTTACACAGTATAAGTTAAAGGTGAAGGGAGTTTCACAGATTGAACTCGTAAGTGGAAACTAGGGGCAAACATTCCTCCTCAGGATGGATAAGAAGAGTGTTCCAGTGACCCTGATCCTGGCTCCCTGGAGTTGTCCCTGAGTTTCTAGGGTTGTCACTATGAGCAGTACCTAGCACAGCTTAGCTAATTTACTGTTCTCTTCTTCCCTGATTGCTACTGGTGTTTTCACCCCATAAAACTGCAAGTTGCATTCTAGTTGACTGTGGTACAGAAGACCTATTTTAGTTTCTCTTTTCTTAGAATTTGCAGACTAGAGTAATTGCTTTAGAAATGCCTTGCTGATCAAAAGTATTTTAGGTCTTTTTTGCCTCGAACAAAGAATTGGATGAGACAAACCAGTAACAGTGTCAAAAGTTTATTTGAAAAATGTGAGATGAAGGGGTATGGGAGAAACTAGCTCTGCAGAGGAAATGTGGGCAGAACAAGAGAAAAGGAAGGTAAAAGCAAAAATAAAAGTACGCCCTGTGCCTGGGAAACTCAGTGTGCACTATCATGGGAATTCACCATAGTGAGAGTCTTCTGGCCTCCAGACTTGGTCCACATCTGAACAGCTTACTGAAGTTCTCCGTATGGGATTCTGGCATTGCCCTGGGATCTTGTAATTGACAGTCCCGTTCATTTTCCCAGCTAGCTTTGCCACGCCTCATGTCAGTTAGACCGCATACGTTGTCTGTCTTAGCTTTTGGCAATAGCTATTGATTTATGTTTTTATTAAGCCAGATATAGCAGTGCATATCTGTAATCCTAGCATTTGGGAGGTGAGGGAGGAGCATTATGAGCTCAAGGCCAACCTGGACTATATAGTGAAGCCTTGTCTCAAAAACTGGCTTTTCGGGCCGGAGGGTTAGCTCAGTGGTTCCGGCGCCTGCCTCGCAAGCGCAAGGTCCTGAGTTCAATCCCCAGTAACCATATATAATGCTGGGCGTGGAGACTCATGCCCACCAACAATGAACACTGCATACTACAATGCCGGACGTGGTGGCTCATGCCTGTAATCCCAGCACTCGGGAGGCAGGGACAGGAGGATTGCTGAGTTTGCGGCGGCTTGCCTGGGCACCACAGTGAGCTCAGGGCCAGCCTGAACTACAAAGCGAGACCCTGTCTCAAAAAAAAAAGCAAAACAAAAACAAAACAAAACTGGCTTTTCATTTCTTTAAGGAAAAAATGGAATGTGAACAGAAAGTAAACTCTTAGCTGCAGCTGAAAAATCCATCTAGGGGTAGAAACAAGGGCAGCTGTAGCTAAGAGAGCTCTAAACCAGTTTGTTTTCATTGAAGCAAGATTCTGCTATGGTTAGTACAGACTCTGTGTGTGTGTGTGTGTGTGTGTGTGTGTCTGTCTGTCTGTCTGTCTGTCTGTCTGTCTGTGAGAGAAGTATTTCATTTAGAACTCTGGCTTCTGTTTTGTAATAGTGTTCGTAAGAACCAGCTCTTTGCTTCTCTGTATGTGGCTTGGACCTCTTATTTTACCTTTCTGGGCCTTGGTATGCTTACATGAAATAGTAACAATAAAAGTAACTCTCTCAGAATTGTTGGGATGATTAGATGAGTTAATTCATAAAGTAATTCAGACAGTGCAGAGCATTCAGTATCTGTTACTGCACTGTTATACTATACTGCTTTAACTTATATGTGTGAAAAATAATAGATATTTAAGAAATAAATATATCAGAATATATACATTAAGCCATATTGCTCAGGATGTTTTCTTGCCCACAATGGTCCATTTTGGAAAGTAGGAACTTTGGTTGTGCCACCTATATATGTCATTGAGGTTGTCTTTGCAGCAAATGCCTTTGAGGCTCTGTAACTGTATTCTTTAAATGTCCCCTCTAGTGGCTAGTTTTCTATCCCCTGTAAGAATGTGTGATTTTTTTCTTCTTTTCTTCCTTCCTTTCTTTCTCCACTTAAAGGCATTTGGCCTGAACTCAAGTGGGAAAGTATTTTGCTTTAAAGATCTACTTTTTACGTTTTTTACAGGCATAGTCACTGAGCAAAATTAAAGTGATACTTTGGTTTTAACATGCAAGTTATTTTGGGTCTTGAGGCAGCTGCTGCATACGTGGTTATTTTGGCCTGCAGTCCCCTTAAACCTCTGCCTCCTCTGCTGGAGGGACATGAGCCACGTTTGGTTCAGGGTTTGGTTCACTTGTGTCCAGGACACAGTACCCCCTCTGTGGACCCCCTCCGCCTTGAATCAATATGGTAATTTTCTACCTTACTCACAGATTTGTTTTTTTTTTTTTTAACTCAATCCTTACTATGATGGTATTTTACAATTATCTATATGTGGATTTAACATATACTTGTTGTATGTGTGTATATACATGTTTACAGATAATATGTTTCTCTACTTGCCTTAGCTTTTGGAATTGATTGAAGGGAACCTCCCATCCTGCTATGTGAAGACATTGAAAAGCTCTGCTTTCTGTCCCTGCTGTCCCCTTCCCTCTCCAGAGTTCCAAGTAAGGGAAAAGCAGCCACATGCTTCATTTATAAGTGGAGTCACCAGCCTTGCTGCTGACTCAAGTTTGTTCCAGCTGTGCCTGTTGTAAAGAAAAAAATTATGGTTTTCGTGATGTTTCACTGCTTTGCAGAAAGTCAGTACTGTAGTTGGTCTCCAAGGTAGTTTGGTACTTTTCTCCAAGGTACTTTTTTCCTTGATGGTCTGGATTGTGGCAGATCAGAGGTGAATACATAATGTGACTTGTTAAATTGGCTCGAGTGATCATGCTGATACTCTGTGTGTGTGTTTGTGTTCACATCTGAGCAGCAATGGCGGGCTCTTGCTTTGACAAGAAGGTAAGTGCATGTTTAAAAACAAAACAGGTTGGGAGAATACAGAAAACTTTCTCTCTTTTTTTTTTTTTTTTTTTTTTTTTTTTTTTTTTTTTTTTTTTTTTTTTTTTTTTTTAGTATTTGGCATTTACATTACATAACCAAAAACCATCCATGACTGGTTGGTTTGAAGAACAAACAAACAAAAAATAGGGACTTCTTAAATAGTAGATAATATACCATTGTGATATATAGTATATAATATTTCACAAGGAATATAGCTTTTATACTTTATTAAAATGTGTAAATTATATGTGTGTATCTTCTCCTTTTTCCCACAAGCCATTGATTATGACATTTTACTTTTTTTGATGCTTTTACTTTGATTCATGTTACTCATAAATTATAATTTTCTTATTTACTTTTTTGTAGACCCATATTTATCCTTTTTATTTTAAATCCATATCAGTGTTATCACATTCTAGTTTTTCTTTCACTTTTATAAGATATCAGAGTTAAATAAGGGGCAACCCTTCAAAGCAGTGATTTGTAAATATATACCTGCATGAGATCGTTTTTGAACTTTAAAAAAATATTTTTAAGGAGAATAGTAAAGGAACTTCAGGCTACTTTAAGAAACAAAGAACCTGGAAATTTTTGTTTACACACCTCCCTTTTATGCCATTCAAAGCTTTGAAGAATGTAAAGTGGAAGTCAGCTTTCTTTCCCGTAAGAAAGTGTAATTTGGATGCTGGCACTTCAAAGCTGTGTATTGAAAATCAGATATTAGTGGCAGTGGCAAGATAATTTTAATACTGCCACAGTGATTTTAGGCAGACGTGAGGGACACACACCCTGTTTACCTCAGCACCAGAATCTTGATCTTATCTTATTAAATCCTGTTGGCAGTAAAGAACCAGGAAACTCCTCCAAGTAGAAGTAATTTCCAGGCATTTTCATGTCCTATTCTTAGAAGATTAATATTTTATTAGAAAAGGAAATGTCAAGGATATTAAAAAATGGAAAGATGTCTTTTGCTCATGGTAGGAAGAACCCACATAGTTAAAATGGTCATGCTTCCAAAATTGGTATATAGGTTTAATGCAGTCCCAATCAAAATTCCAACAGGACATTTCATACAATTAGAGTAATCCTAAAATGTATTTGCACCCAGAAGAGACTTAGAATAAATAGCGGAGGCAATTCTAGGCAACAAAAGCAAGGCAGGGCATATCACAATTCCCAACTTGAAACTATGTCAAAAGTACTGTGAAAAAAAAAATAGCATGCTACTGACGAAAAGCAGACCTGAGGGCCAGTGGAACAAAATAGAAGATGTAGAAACATCTCCAGGCATATTCAGGCACCTCATCTTTGACAAAGGAGCCAAACACCCTCATTGGAGGAAAGATAGCATTTTTAATAAACGGTGCTAGAAAAACTGGTCCTCAAATCGCCAAAGTTTAAAACTAGACCCATTTATGTGCACTGAACTAAAATCAAAATGGATCAAAGATTTAAATATTAAAACAAACACTAAACCTGCTTTAAGATAGGTTAGGTAGAACTATTGAAGACATTGGAAAAGACTTTATGAACAAACTTCAGTAGCATAGGAACTAACAGAAAGAATCAACAACTGGAATCTCATCTTACTAAAAAACTTTTACACAGCAAGAGAAACCACCAACAGAGTGAAGAGACAATCCACAGTGTGGGAAAAATTTGTACTAGCTGTTGTTCCTCAGACAGAGGACTACTGTCTAGAATATACGAAGAACTAAAAAAAATCAGACCCATCAAATATAAAGACTGAATCCAAAACTGGACATCAGAAATGAATAGACATTTCTCAGAGGAAGAAGTAGAAACCGCAAATAAATACATGAAAAATGTTCACCATCACTGTTGTTCATGAGATGCAAATGAAACCATCACTGAGATTCTATCTTACTCCAGAAAGAATGGCTGCTATCAAGACATCAACCAATAACAAATGCTGGAGGAGCTGTGAGGAATAGGAATGCTTTTCCACTGTTGGTGGGAGTGTAGACTGGTACAATCACTGTGGAAATCAGTGTGGAGATTCCTCAAAAAACAAAAACTAGAGGTTCTGTTTGAACCAGCTATTACCTTTCTTTGTATCTTTCTGAAACAAAGCATCATACCACAGTGATATATGAACACACATGTTTATAATGGGACAGTTTGTTATAAATAAATCTAGGAAGAGCCCAAATGCCCTCCTGCTGGTAATTGGATAAAGATGTGGGTTTCTGTTTTGTTTTGTTTTGTTTTGTTTTGTTTTGTTTTGTTTTGAGACAGGGTCTCACTTTGTAGTTCAGGCTACCCCTGAGCTCACTGTATAGCCCAGGCAAGTCTCAAACTCAGCAGTCCCCCTGCCTCTGCCTCCCAAGTGCTGGGATTAAAGGTGTAAGCCACTATGCCTGGTATTGTTGTATGTGGTTACTGGGGATTGAACCAGGGACCTTGGGCTTGCTAGGCAGGCACTGAAACCACTGAACTAAATCTCTGGCCCCCAAGATGTGTTTTTTTTTTCTGTTAAAGAAAATGAAATACTAAGCCATTAAGAGAGATTTTGAGATCATACTCTTAAATGAAATACATAGCACACCCATGTATAAATACTGAATTGTTTCTAGTGTAAGAAACTGAAACTGTAAATGAGGACCAAAATGCATAATAGGTATTGTGAAATAGGAAGAAAATGTTCAAGGGGGAAGGGCTGCTGTGGGGAAGGAGGAAAGAAGGTAAAGAAAACATGAGAAAAGAAGCAAAAATTTTAACAAAGCTTTTGTAAGTAGGGGTAGAGGGGTAAAAGGGAGGGAAGAGGATTAGGAAAAATAAGAACCAAGATACATCACGTACAGGTACAAATTCCTAATGATGAATGAACATAATATACACCTAAATTGTACCAATAAACTAAATGAATAGAAAAGAAAACTCTAGCTTCGGGAATGCAAGTCCTGATTTTAGGTGGATGAGTCCTGTAGTTTGGTTCTAGTTGTTACTTCTAGAGATTCCATCCTGCTTTTCTTGAATGATTTGAAACAAGCCCTTTTCTTTCCCAAAGTTATTTCCCTGCGCGGGTGGCTCAGCCAAGGGCCATCATTTTTGTTGTATTTCCAAGGATCTTGGCCTCATTTCTAGACTTTTCTTGCCAGAGTTATAGCAGCAGTGTGCGTACTTGCGTATAGCAAGGTGACAGGGAGCTGAGCCAGCATTCGCTGATCAGACTGTCCAGGGCCAGGGAGAGGGTCTTAAGGTCTTCGTGTGGTCTGAGCTCTGGATGCCCCACCTGAGAATGTTAAGGTATAGTAATATTATGAAATCGTGTTGATGTACTATACGTCACAAGGCAGGAAAAAGCAGTGATCCTTAAGAAATATTTTCATTAGTAGGAGTTTTATGGTTGACTGGATTATGTTGTGTGAGACAGAAACAGTTGTAAGAAGCACTGAAGTTTAGAAAATCAGAGACTACGCATGCCATAGCATCTCTACTGGACTAAGTCTTAATGTGTAGAAGCATAGCCATTACAAAGTTTAATTGGAAAACAGAAAATAAAAAACTGTTTTTGATCTTATCTTTTTCTTTCCTCTAAAATCACCATATTTTCTAATCAGTCCTTTCCTCAGGTCTCCAACCCCAGTTGGTCCTAATAGAGCTTCCACTTGCATATGTCCTCAGCACTTGTATCTATGCCATTTTGACCTCCTCCTGTTCCCTCATGTCCTGTATGTCGGTCTTAACCAAGTATCTTGCTGACTCTGCCTCTAGCAAATAGTTTAAATCCACACACTTCTCATCAGTCCCTGACCACCTCCCTAGTCTGGTTGATGGTGTGACTGCAGTCAGTTGCTTGACATATTTATTGTGACTCATTTCTACCCTTTTTTATAAAGTACAAATCTGGTCATTTACCTGTATCATCCTAAACCTCAAACAAAAAACAAATAAACCTCCAATACCCAGCATTTCTTGCTGGGAACGCAACTTTTCACCATCTCAGTTTCATAGCCCCCAAGTCTCACATGATTTGGTGGTTCCCCCGGCTTCCCCACTCCCTTCCCTCTCTCTGACACAGCAATGGGATGGCTAGGTTTTGGTTCCTTCAAATGCATTCACTTCCCTCTTCCAGAATTTGTTGACTAATATTCTTCAGTTCCTCTTTAAATCCTATTTTGTCAAGTAAGGGCGTAGGTCAGGAACCACTTGCCCACTGTAGGTCAGAAACCACCACTCCCTTAATTGAGGACACTCATTCCTCTATGTTTGATATGTTCCTAGTGTAGTGTGTGCAGTAGACAATCATTTGTTGAGTGAAGAATTGCAAGTAATGGTATTCGTGAATATTTTGAATGCTGCTACCTACTCGGAAAGGTGGCATATCTATCATTTGTATGGCATTGTTGTCACAGGTAATATCCTTCTACATCCTTCCTCTGGTTTTTCTTAGATCTGTTCTCTAGGCAGTCTTCCTAAGGAACTGGAATATTTGAATTGGCGCATGGTTTGAAATCTACTTGACCTTTAGATTCAGCAGGAAAAAGCATAGCCTTCTGGAAGTTTAAATTCATGTATTAACTTTTAGAAATGTTCTATAAACTCCTTATGTCTTGGATTTTTGCCAGTCTCATACAAGTTGTCCAGTGGTAAGATATTTTCTTCCTCTTTCTCTCTTTCTTTCTTTCTCTTCCTTCCTTTCGTTTTTTTTTTTTTTTTTTTTTTTTTTTTTTTTTTTTTTTTTTTTTTTTTTTTTTTTTTTTTTTTTTTTTTTTTTTTTTTTTTTTGAGACAGGGTCTCACTTTGTAGTTCAGGCTGGCCCTCAGCTCACTATGTAGCCCAGGCAAGCCTCAAACTCATCAATCCTCCTGCCTCTGCCTCCCTAGTGCTGGGATTATAGGCGTGAACCACTATGCCCAGCGCTGTGGTATGTGGTACTGATTGCTGGTGGGTGTGTCACCAAGCCTGGTATTGTTGTATGTGGTTAACAGGGATTGAACCAGAGACCTTGAGCTTTCTGGGCAGGCAGCTGGAACCACTGAGCTAAGTCTCCAACCCAAAATATTCTTTCTTAACTAGGAATGATGGCACTTGCTTATAATCCCAGCACTATTGGAGGATAAGGCAAGAAGATCAAAAGTTTGAGCCTCACCACCTGGGCAATTTGGTGGTTTAGTGAAACCCTATCTCAAATAAAAAACAAAAGGCGATAGTCTATGTAGGTCATTGTGAAGACCCTAGGTTCAATCCACAGTATGACCGATAAATAAATTCTTCTGCAAGGACAAAGTAATAAATACTTTAAAGCTTTTCCAGATAAACATAATTACATTATAGTTTGATATAGTCATCTTGTGATCAGTCATTCTTTTCTGTAGAGGCTAAAATGTCAGGTTTTTTTTTTTTTTTTTTTTTTTTTTTTTTGAGACAAGTTCTCGCTTTTGTAGTTCAGGCTGGCCCTGAGCTCACTATGTAGCCCAGGCAAGCCTCAACTCAGCAATCCTCCTGTCTCTGCCTCCCGAGTGCTGGGATGACAGGCGTGAGCCACCACGCCCGGCACTGTGGTATGTGGTATTGATTGCTGGTAGGCGTGAGTCACCACGCTCAGCATTGTATGTGGTTACCAGGACCTTGTGCTTACGAGGCAGGCGCCGGAACCACTGAGCTAAATCTCCGGCCCTAAAATGTCAGTTTTATATCTAGGTAAGTACAATATTTTTGTTTGTTTGTTTGTTTTGGTTACTGGGGATCAAACTTAGGACCTTGCACTTTGCCAGGCAGGTGTGGTGCTGCGAGCCACATCCTCAACTCAGGAAAGTACAAGTTTTAGTTGCATTATTTACCATGTTTGCATCTGAACCTTTTATGCTAGGGGCTGTAATTTTCTTTCAGAATTAAGTTGATTTCTTTTTTCCATTTGACCTTTACTTGATGTCTGTTTTGCTCTCAAGAAATCCATTTTAAGGAGATAGAACATAAAATGCCGAGAAGATGCCAATTTTTAGTTTACTATCACTCTGTGAACATATGTATCACCTGTAGTAGAAGCATCAGTAGTGTTTAAATTTTACTTTCCTGTCTTCCAGTTACTGACTCAGACTTTCAGGCCTGTTAATTCTAATTTTGTGATTGTTACTTTGCATTTTAAGTCAGCTCCAGAGGTTTAAGAACCTGGTTGCATTATTGTGCCCTACCTAGGGCACAATATAGTTTGGACAGGATCTATTACAGACGGCTCTCTCCAATGTCCTCTTGGTCTCACCTGAGTTGAAAGATGTCATCAGAGAATCTGTTACTGCCAGCACTGTACAGTAAAAGGTGATGATATTGATTGTGGCTAAAGTTAAAGCAGTCAGTGACCTTTTCCATCTGAGCACAGAGACTCAACAAAGGAGTACTATTCTCTGAGACTTTAGACACACTGTCCTTCCTGAGAAAACAGCCCTTTCGTCATGACGAACATAGTCAGAAAGGAGCAAGGCGAGGGCCTGGTCTCTTTGTTTCAGCAGTAGATGGTGAGCCTGTGTTTGAGTTCTCAGGAGAAATCCAGCAGGGGTGGCTAGTGGTATTTTAGCTCGCACCGCACCGGGACTCCCCCAATGCCTACAATGCAGGGAGAAAACTTGCCCTGAACAGGAAGGCGGGACCAATACTCATGTTTTAATGGTAACATTACCAAGTATGTAGGATTAGCTGCTCATGAGTTTAGCACTTTGTATTAGTTCGTGAAATCAGCAGCAAGCAGGGAGAGCACTGGGTATGCGTGAGCAAGCAGTACTGACTCTAACCGGGGCCAGACTCCTGGGCAAGCTCACCAGTCTCCATCTACTTATATCAGAGCTTGCTCTGTTCCTTCCGAACCACTGTGACCCTTTATGGTTCTTAAAGCTGCCACCTCACAGTTTCACTGTTAGATTATTATTTTTTTCTATCATCTGTTGGATGTTAGGTCCATCTCACCAAGTAAAAACTGAAATTCTTATGGGGTGGTATCACCCTTCTCCTCAGCTGTGTAGAAATGTATGGGACATTTGTGATGGTCAGGATGATGAGAGGGTTATGTACGTTAGCATTTCATGCTCCGAAGTTATGAGACACTAAATATACTTTATTGTTTATAACAGTTCTACACATTAAAGTATTGTCTTGTCCAGAATGTTCATAGTACTTACCTCCAGTGAGAAACATTGGAGCTCTTAGGGTTTGTCTGTCTCTTGTCCAGTGCTTCTTTCAGAATAGACCAGGCATTTAATACATAAACTGTATGGCTTTTAGGTATAGTACGAGTCTAATTATGTGCTGGGAAAATAAATAACTTGGTAAGTTTTCATTTTGTTGACTTGTGCTCCAATAGTGATGGTATCACACTCCTCTTGGACTGTTTTACAGCTTCAGCCTCCCCAGTGGTGAAATTTAGACCTGTTATGGCCCAGGGAGTGATCTTGACTTGTTAACAGTCCCATCAGGAAACAATTTATGTTTTAAGAAGTGCTACTGCATATTGTTCCACTGATATAGAGGTTCTGGAAAGATGAGCAGGATGATGCTAAGTAAATTAGTGTTAGCATAATGAGATGGGGTACAGACTCAGAACCTCCGTGTTTGAGTACCATCCCAGGTAATTACCCTGAGTGTAGGACTGGGCTTGCATTTTTCAGGGACAGGTTCCAAATTCCCAAATCTTTTGGGGAAAGTCACTTTGCCCAGGGACCAGAAAACTGTAGGACAGAAAAAGATTTGAACTGATGATTAAACAAGCTCAGTAGAAAGTCTGGGCATATTTGTTAATTTTTGTCATTCAGTTGGAGATAAAACATAAAAATTGAGGAACAAGAAAGGATTTAGATGTTACACGAAGCTGTACATATTGTTGAACTAAAGATGTCTGATAGACTATACAACTTGAATGTTTTGTAAATCTAAGTAATTAATTCAGCTAACACAAAGACAATGGGAAAATTCAGCCAGGATAGAGAAATGCAAATGCTGGAATGACTCAGGGCTTTTTTTTTGCTAAGAGGTTTCTTATGACCAAATGACAGATATGTTGACTCTTTGACTCATGAGCTTATTTCTAGAAGTAATTTCTAAGGAAATGCTTAGAAATGTATTCAAAGTTTAGCTTTGCAGATGGACCATGAACATTTCTTGAATTAAACATTGGAAGCAACCTATTTGGCTCCCCAAATATATCATGATTTGCATGTGTAATTGAATATTTTGTAACCATGACAATGATGTTGTACAAGAACATTGGCATGAGACAGAATGTATGAAAAATATGCTTTAATAAAATATGCTTTAATAAAACATGAGATGGGCCGGAGACTTAGCTCAGTGGTTCTGGCGCCTAACAAGCACAAGGTCCCTGGTTCGATCCCTGGTAACCACGTACAACAATACCAGGTGTGGTGACTCAAACCTACCATACAATGAGTACTGTCCACCACTGTGCCAGGCATGGTGGCTCACATATGTAATCCCAGCACTCGGGAGGCAGAAGCAAGAGGATTGCGGAGTTCGAAGCTTTCCTTGGCTACACTGTGAGCTCAGGGCCAGCCTGAACTACCAAGCGAGACCCTGTCTCAAAAAACAAAACAAAACCAAACTAAAAAAATCCATGAGATGAACATTTCAATAAAGAAACCACATGTCCTTTGAAAGAAGAGTTACAGGAATTAATCAAAATTTTCAGTTGGCTTATCTTTAAGTATGGAATTTCAGGTAGCATTTTCCTTAGGATTTAATACTTAACAGTGTTTTGCATGAACGCATATATTATTATTTGTGATTCATCCATTTATTGCACTAAATAATCTATTTACCATATTAATGCTTAAAAGATGCCCCATCAACTTTTTACTTTTGATATTCTTGATAAATCTAATCCTCATATCAGAATAGTACTAAATCTAAACACTAAAAATTCCTGGTAGTTCTAAGGAGCTGTTATTAGTCCCTAACATCCTGTTCTTAATTAGTTTTGATCCTTAACACAAAGGAAGTGAGAGCTTTGATTACAAAGAATAGTAGTGGAAAAGGACGTGTCAATTAAAGGGTGGGAAGTAAGAAGACACATAGTTAAGTGACGCAGTCAACAACGTATGCCTGACTATGTTTGCTTAGTTTGAAACTCTGCCCAGGAAATTCCCTAACACAGTATTTACTCGCAACTCTGATTGTGGCCTCTGGAAACAACCACTAATACTAGGTTTGGCTTTCATGCCCAGAAAGAGGCTGAATAGGAGGCGTGAGAGGATCTCAGATACTAACTCCGCCTGTTTGAAGTTGAGTTTCCAGCCCAAGGCCTAGTCCATGAAGCCATGTGCATCAGTGAATCAGCTATTCAGAACTCAGGTCCTTCTCTGAGGAAGTAGCTGCAAGAGCATTCTGGGTATGGACCCTGTGAAGCATTGTGCTTATGGAACAGTTCCCAAAGGAAAACATAGACGTGGAGTGGGGGATGCCTGTAAAGAAGAGTCCCTCTGTCCACATTAAGGCTAATTAAGTTTTGCCTTAAAGATATTTTTTGAATTTAGTCTGCTAAAGTTAGTTATGAAAAATATATATTTTTCAATTGAATTCTTTATTGGTACATTTTACATATAAGTCACAATTACACTTAACATTGGTGAATTTGTACCCGTGTATGACATGAGTTAATTCTCATTTTTACCCATATCCTAACCTATCCCACAACCCCCCACCCACTATATACATGCGCTTTCTTATATTTATTTGAATATTTCCTATCTCACAAAATCTATCATACATTCTAGAACTCATTTATATTGACAGGTTGATCACAGATATGTAAATGTCATATCTCTTCTTCGATTTCATTCATATATATATGTATGTATGTATGTATGTATGTATGTATGTATGTATGTATTCATACTTA
The DNA here is from genome assembly GCA_004025085.1 of Thryonomys swinderianus. Classification (NCBI taxonomy): domain Eukaryota; kingdom Metazoa; phylum Chordata; class Mammalia; order Rodentia; family Thryonomyidae; genus Thryonomys; species Thryonomys swinderianus. Next base: position 18,172 of record PVIC010014700.1, on the reverse strand, counting down.
TTTATTTGTTTGCTGGGCATGGAGGCACCTGCCTGGAATCCCAGCACTTGGGAGGCTGAGGCAAGAGGATTGCTGCAGGTTCAAGGCCAGCCTGAATTACATAGCAAGACATTGTTCAAAACACCAAAAATATTTTTTAAAAAGTTTACAAGATTTTTATTTTTGAGGCCAAGATGAGTATATTCATATGTGAATAGAAAATGACTTGTTTGTAAGGTCTTCATTGTAGCTGATGTGATGTTATAAGGAAGGCACTGGGAAATATGGGACCTTCTCGCCCACATGAAAATGGGCCTGGCTAAGTATAGGAAAATAAAAGGAGTCTATTTGGCTTAGTGATTGCCATCCTGTGGTATGGGATAGGATTCAGTTTCTGTTAAAAAAATCTCAAGTGTCAAAGCTTGCCAAGAAATACATAAAAACGTTAGTGCCTTTTCCCTTTTTAGGTTTCCTTCAGTGAATATGTATTGCTGTATAAAACGTACCTCCTCAAAAAGTATCCTTAGTAAAACAGTGGGTATTAGGGACTTCCAACGCATTTCTTCTTGGAAAGAACAGGGCAGAGCAGCCTGTGTCCTGCTCTGCATGGAGGGTCTCTGGCTGCTAGATATGGCCGCTGGCTGCCTAGTCTCACACACAGCAGGGAGGAGCACTGTCATTCCTTGCCTGCCCCGGGCCTGGAAACCCAGTCTAACCAGTGTGCCTGGCCACACTGGACCCTCAGAACAGGAGCCCAGGTGGGCAGCTGGTGTCTTCAGGGTCACCCTCTTCAGCTGCTGTGACTCTGTTGTTGGCTGCAGAAGCGGCTAACTAGTTGACTTTTGGCTTCTTAAACTCCATCATGGGACTCCAGACCTGGTACCAGCCATGTAGAAAGGTGGTGTTGGAAAGAAATATTTTCAGTGAAACTGTTTGGGTTTCTGATTAACCAACAGAACAAAGCAAAACAAAACAGAACAATGCATGTCAAAAACCCTTTAGTACTAAACTGCTAATCTTGTAAAGCTGTGGCCTGTCTATAAATGTGGAAAATTCATAGAAATGTGGTGTAAGAAATCTGAACAGTATATCTTTTGTTGACTTAAGCAGCAGCACTGGCAGTGCACTTCAAACAGGCCCAGGTTCAGAGAGGTGGCCAGCTTCCTCCCAGGTCTGTGGGCTTGCTGCTGCCTGCTCTGCAGCCTGTCCCTTCAACTCTGAAAGCTCCCTCACATCCCCCTCGGTCCCTGGTAAGAGGCAGGAACAAGTTTTTATCAAGGAGTGAAAAAGTAAGCTTTATTGAGTTATGCAGAAGTGAAAAAACTGACCTGTTTTCATCAGATGAGACCCATCAGAAAGGAATTAATCCTTGAAAAAGTTTTAGCTAAAACTTCTTCTCTCAATGATCCCAGTAAAACAAAACTAAACACCATTCACAAGGTAATTCTAGATAAGAAATTAAACTTCTTGGTGCCACTTCATGCCTTTAATTATACACTGATTTAGTTCTAGCCACAAATGTGGGGAAATAAGATAAAAAAAAAGCCATGTGATTGGTAATCTTTGTATTTTCTGTCTGATGAGGATAGATTGTAGACTCATTTAACTTTGCAGATGGAATGAATGTTTAAATTGTCTAATCATCTCTTGGCTGGAGAGAGGACGAGATCTATTTGGCTCATGCATAGTTATTTGTAGATTCCAGGGGTCGGTTATTGTTGCTCAATGTGTGAGCAAAGATTAGGGATAGCTAGGACACTCATAATTTCACAGAAGCTAGCTTTAAGGTCACATCCACACTCACAATGGTAAAAGATGGAAAAGAGGGCCAGAGATTTAGCTCAGTGGTTTCTGCACCTGCCTGACAAGCACAAGGTCCCTGGTTCGATCCTCAGTAACCACATACAACAATACTGAGTGTGGTGACTCACACCCACCAACGATCAGTACCACATACCACAGTGCTGGGCGTGGTGGCTCACACCTGGAGTCCAGCAACTGGGAGGGAGAGGCAGAAGGATTGCTGAGTTCGAAGCTTGCCTGGGTTACATAGTCAGTTTAGGGCCAGCTTAAACTACAAAGCGAGACCCTGTCTAAAAAAAAGATGGAAGAGAAGAAGAAAATCATTCCAAGTGATCTTTTTACCAATGGATGGGACAAACCCTTTCCAACATGTATGTCTTCACTTGCTGTGGTGTTCTTACAAACTTTTGATTATTGCTTATGAATAACCAGGACACAAATTAAAAAGACCAGACACTTTTTAATATGACATCTGTTGTTTTCAGTAGAGATAATTATTCATTCAGCAATATCTTGCTCACCTATAATGAGCTGAAAACTGTTCTAGTTGCCGTGGATACAAAAGTAAATAGAAAGACATGAAAACATGACTATCATTTTGCCCACTTGCCTGGTATCTTTTGCCTGTTCTTTTTCTATATATATATATATATATATATATATATATATATATATATATATATATATATATTTATATATATTTATATATTTTATAGTTCTAATGATATTTGTATATTTTACCTTCCTCATTTAATATTATATGTTAAAACTTTTTGTATGAAAATAATTTTAATGGCCACATATTATTCTACTATAGGAATATCTCACAATTTCTTATACCATTTCTGTGTTGAACAATTAGGTAATTTTCCATTTTAATAGTGCAAACAGTTATATACATGTAAGCATAAAATTTTGACCTCATTCTGAGCAATTTCTTCAAATAGATTCAGACTGGAACTGGGCAACTAGTATGAACATTTTCAAACTCTTGATCCATAAAGATATATTGTATTTTCCCTCTATGGAAGCAGTTGTTTCATTTTATTGTCATTAGCAACAAATGTTTTAAGTGTCAATTTAATATGAAGCATCTTCCATTGGTTTGATTTCCATTTCTTTGAATATTAGATGGCATTGAGTTCATGTTCATTTCCATTTCCATTTGTTAAGCCATTTAAACTCAATTTAACAAAAAAACTCCTGCTGGAGATGGAACTCAAGGCCTCATACAGAAGCTTATTAGGCAAGTATACTGTCACAGAGCTACAGCCCCAGCCACAACAAATTTTGCTCTCTAGTCCTCCCCTCTACTAATTCTGCCAGAGTTCTATCATAAAACACTCATACACACACACACACACAAACAATGAAATAATATCTTAGAGGGATCATGTTTGTCAAAGACACAGTGGGATTTTAATACTTACATTTTTCTGTTCTTAGTAAAGTGCTATGGATGGTGTTCTTTCCAAAGAGGAGAATATTTTAAAATCTCCTGTTTTCACTATACATTAGCTGAGTGTTTTTGTAAAGATCACTCTCTCATCATTTAGATTCTGGTGGCTGATGTCTAATTTACTTGTGGATATATTGTGTATTTGTACCAGACTTGGAGCTCTTGACTGTCTCACTCAGCTGTCTCACTGTAATGATTTTAAGCACCTAATTTAGCACTGGGAACCTAGTAACTACACTCAGTGAATAAGTTAACTGAAATGATCAGTGACCCTCGTATTCAAAGAAATCAGTCATTCATCTGTTGTACTGTCACAATAAATCTAAGAATTCCAAACTTGATCCATGTAGCAATGGAAAAGGGTAGATTGCCTCTCCTAGTAGTAAACACATAAAGGCTGCCTTCCAAGTCATGAATTTTGGAGAAGATAATAAAGCCAACATACAACCCAAAGCACTTCATACTTTTTGTTGTTAGATTTTTGTTTTTTTGAGACAGGGTCTCACTCTGTAGTATAGGCTGGCCTTGAACTCACTGTGTAATCTGGGCTGGCTTTGAGTTCTCAGTGATCCTCCTGTGTCAGCCTCCTATGTGCTGGGATTGTAGGTGTGTGTGTTACCACACCCAATATTAGCTTTATTAGAGTTTTTAAAAAGAATTAAAAGCTGAAGTAAAATAAGAAAAATCATTTGAGTTGGTCTAACGTCTAAGTATACCTGAGAATGTGATTGAGTTGTGAGCCAGACTTTGGTCTCAGAATTTGGATTGCAGTCTTGCTTCCTCTTACAAGCTGGATGCTGAACCCATAAGTAAAGTAGAATATTGCCTACTTGTCATGCTAATTCCAGGGGCAAGCATATATAGCATGTACAAGAGTTTAGTCAAAGGATCTCATTAGACTCACATAGGTAGGACACCCTAACAACATATACTAAAGTAGTGGATGATCATGGAAAATCTTTTGTGGCAGCTGGAGGCTTGAGGAGGATGTCAGACCAAGCCAGGTATGGTGGGGTATTCCTGTAATCCCAACCACCTGGTAGGCTGAGACAGGAGGATTTCAAGATTGAGGCTATCTTGGGCAACTTACTGAGACCATGTCTGAAAATAAAAAGATGGGCTCAGTGATAACTTCTGAATTTGATTCCCCCTAAAAGTTAAGCCACTGGGCAGAATGAATGGTGTCCACCAAGCCCATTTTGGGTAAGTAGTGGAGTAACAGATAAAGAGTTTTGGAACTTGGGAATCTCTAGTTCCATTGAGATGATGAGGATTTGAGAAAACTAGTCACATATGTAGTGGGTGAGCATTTATCCTGATCAGCATCACCATCCTAACAGACCTGCAGAGCACCTAGTTGGGGGCGCCTATCTATCAGACACTTGCACCTTTTTATTGAGTAGTAAGTGCAGTGGAACCTTGGTGCTTGCCCTTAATTTCTTATGGGGACATGATCAATACAGCACTGATGAATCCCAAAGAAGCTGTTTTGGTTAGAAAGGGTACATCGTGAGGCAATCGACACCAATGTATTCTAGCTGCAATTCAAGTACCAAACAAGACCAGAACTGGGGCAGAGTTTTTGCATCAAAATGTTTGGGTACCAAATTCAATGAATTTCAAAACAGTTGAGTACCAACAGTTGTACGCTCTAAATCAATTTGAAATGGGTAAGATGTACTTGGAATATAATGATAGAGCAGTTCTAATGAAAACACCTGTGTAAAAAGTGCAGCTTCCTCAAACAAATAAAATAACTTATTATTAAGGAAGTAGAAGTTGAGTAAAGTGTGTAAGGTACAAGAAGCCAGGCCATATATATTCCTTTTAAAATACAAAGTGAGCCCATGAATACCCACTGGACTGGCTCCTCCCCTCCTAGTCAGGTAGGTAAAAGCAGGAACTTCACTGAGGACAAATGTGGAATGTCTGTCTAGAGGCGCCATGTAAGTAGTGCCTGGTCCAGCCAGCGAATAGCTTTCTAAATAGTGTTGAGATTCGAGAAAATTTTAGCTTTCAGTGATCCTTTTAGTGTTCTCTTCCTTGAGGCACACTTTAATGTTATATCCATAGCTTCTCAGTAAGAGTGTAAGAAACCATGTGACAGGTGCTTTTGTGTATATTATTAAAATTACTGTTCAAAAAAGAGGCTTACATTTCTCGGAGTTTAGAGAAAAAAGCTGTTTTGTACTTTTTCTTTGATGAGAATTGAGTGGCCTGCTCCATTTCCATTTCTGTCCTATCAGAATTTTTTTTTTTTTTTTTTTTTTTTGAGACAGGGTCTCGCTTTTGTAGTTCAGGCTGGCTCTGAGCTCACTATAGCCCAGGCAAGCCTCAAACTCAGCAATCCTCCTGTTTCTGCCTCCCGAGTGCTGGGATTACAGGCATGAGCCACCACGCCCGGCACTGTGGTATGTGGTATTGATTGCTGGTGGGCGTGAGTCTTGATGCCCAGCATTGTATGTGGTTACCAGGGATCGAACTCAGGACCTTGTGCTTGCGAGGCAGGCGCCGAACCACTGAGCTAACCCTCCGGCCCAGAATTTTTATTTTTTCAGTAGTGGAGATTGAGCCTACACATATGGACTGAGCTACACTTTTTTTTATTTTGACCAGAGTGTTGCGAAGTCACTAAATTTCACAGGCTGGGCGCAAACTTAGGATCCTTGTGCCTTAGCCTCCCAGAGTTCAGGGATTTAGGTATACGCCATCACTCTTAGCTTAGGAATAATTTTAATGTTAAGTCACACTAACAGCATTATTTTGAAAGAAAATTAGTTTCTTTCATTTTATGATGAGTATTTTAATTGCTTCAGGTATTATATGTGATCTTTACTGTTGTGTTGTTCTAAGCATTTCCTGAAGATGAATATCATTAAATTAAAATTTAATAATGAAGGGTTATGTGATGGTGTCATAACTTTAGAAGAACCTTTAATTTGGCTATATCTTTAAGATTTTTAGATAAAAAGCCACATCAGTTTTAATTGTCCATATAAAGGCTAGGGAATTGGGAGGAAACTCTAGGCCAAAGAATTCTGGTATCTCAGGCAAATACTCGAGGTATGTGTTACAGTGTGGCTGATCTTTAATATGAAAATTTCTTATGTAACTAGTGTACACTGAGGCAGTATGCACTTGGAGATGATGATCGAAGAGCACCGTACTTGGCATAAAGATGCACTATAATGCTTCATTGATTGAAGAAAATAATGAGGACTGGATGAGGAAATTGAAAAGGACGTTGGGGAAAGAAAATGCCTTCTCACAATGGAAGCAGGATTAGTCATTTCTTCCTCTGCACCCTCCTCTACTTGGTCCTACTTTCTGAAAGCACTAATTGTATAGTATAATTATTTGTTTATGGTCTGTCTCTCCATTAAACTGTATAACTACAGCCTTGTTCTTCTTTGTGTTTACTGTATCAAGCACAGCACTAGTACATAGTATAGTGTTCTTCACATGTATGATTCACATTTCTGATATAGTAGAGTAGAAGGCATTTTTTAACAATCAAAGAGTTGGGGAACTTTTCACCCCAGGGTGTGATATGTGCTCATTTTAGTAAATAAGCAAATAAATAGATTAAATAAAAAATTAGAAATACCCATATAAAAATAATTCAGAAAAGTTAATCTGTGATCATGTTTGTGTGACTGTTGAGTTAGTTCCAAAGAGCAGTTGAGTGCAGAGGTCCCTGAGTGGGACAGGTAAAAATACTTAGGTACCCTACACACCCTTTCTCTTTGCCTTTTGGTGTTGTGGCTGGGTGTGACCTCTGCTCACACTGAAGACCTGCAGCATTCCTGGCTGGGTGTTGTGTTAAGAACAAAATGACCAACAAAACAGACGGTTTTCTCTGGGATGGTCTTTATACACTGGAAGTATTAACAGCAGACCCAGATTACAGAATTTACAGTGAACTTTGTCTGCCACTGTCTTTTATCTTGAGGACAGGGTGACATATAGAAAAATGTAAACAACAGATGATGTGGTCACTTGAGTTAAAGATTCTTTTTTTTTTTTTTTTTTTGAGACAGGGTCTCACTTTGTAGTTCAGGCTGGCCCTGAGCTCACTATGTAGCTCAGGTAAACCTAAACCCAGCAGTACTCCTGCCTCTGCCTCCCGAGTGCTGGGATTACAGGTGTAAGCCACCAAGCCCAGCATTGTGGGGTGTGGTACTGATTGCTGGTGGACGTGAGTCACCACACCCGGTATCAGATCATTGTATGTGGTTACCAGATCGAACCAGGGATCTTGCACTTGCTAGGCAGTCGCTGGAACCACTGAGCTAAATCTCCAGCCCGCATTAAAGATTCTTGATGGGACATTATGACAGACTGGATGGTACAGCCGGGTCTGTGATGACGTGTCACATGGACAAATGCCACATTTTGCTTGGGCTTCTGGACACAGTACACATCTTACGTATGTGTTGATGGGTGATACCCAGTGAAATTCTTACTGGTACCCAAGGAATGCCCTATGGAACAGCTGTGTTTGCCCCTGTGCTGGTGGTCCACATGGCTTTTCTCTGAGTCTGAGTAAAACTTTAAAAGTAAAGTCTGAGTCAAACTTTAAAACTTTACAAGCCACAGTGTTTGCTGTTTATTGGGAGTGTGATCTGGGCCACCACTTAGGTCTGGACTTGCTCAGAATCCTCATCTATAAAATGATGAGCTCCAAATGGTTTTGGAGGTTGAGAACCATCTACAAAGTACTTGTTGCAAGGCTAAGAAGAGAGTATGCCCTCACCATGTAACCACTGTTCTTGTCCGTTAAAAGAAGGACTTTCTGGCCATCTACGGTGGTACTCACCTGTAATTCCAGTACTTAGGAGGCTGAGGCAGGAGGCTCACTGTAAGTTCAAGGTCAACATGGGCAACATAGCAAGAAACTGTCTCAAATAACAAACCAACAAACAACCCTTCCCCAAAAGAAAGATTTTCTTATTCTGTATTATCTTGAAACATAGACTTAATACCTTTTGAGTTATAATGGTACATATGTAAGGATATTTCGTTGAATCCACATTTCATTTCAAATCCTATAAATTACGTCTTCCTTGGTTCCTAGATTAATACTGTCTACTTGCTCTTTTCCCATATGAATGAATCCTGAAGCAAAATAATGACAATTATTATAAAGTGTTGAATGCCAGGAAACTAAGCTGGTAACATGTGTCATGTCATGTAATTCTTACTATAAAGGGACTGAAGCAAAGAGAGAATCCAAGTGCTGTGCCGAAGGTGACAGGGCTGTCATGGGGGAAAATGACTGAAACCCAGGCATGTCTGACTTCCAAGCCCAGAGAGATTCTTAGTCTGCCTCTTCTTCCCCTCAGCACGTGATCAATAGCTAACTGAAATGATGGCTCCTCGAGTGACAAGTGACAGACACAAATGCTTCTTGGGTGACCTTCAGTCTGGATTGTTATAGTGTGCTCCAGCTGACACAGTTCAAAGACTGCTGTTCCTGTGAGATGTTGAGCTAGCAGAGCTCACCAATGAGCACTGCTTGGCCTTCATGTTCTGCGGGGCTGGCCTTGATCATAATCTGGCCTCACGCTACTTTTTAGAGGGCAAGTCTGGGGAGAGGCAGGGTATTAAGTGCATAAGAGCCTAAGACTGTGGAACCAGACAGGCTGGAGTTGAATCCCAGATCTGCTAGTGACAAGCCAAGTAAAGCGGCGATAATAGTGATTATTGTGAGCATTAAAAACTGCAGTATATAGGGGACAGTTGTGCATGTACTTTCGGGAGGTGCTCAGCAGTTTGTGAAGGGCACAGATGCGAAGAGAATGTTGGGGTGAGGTGCTCACACGGCTTGGGGTGATCATGGGAAACGCTGGGGTTGTCAAGTTCCAGTGAGTTAGCCAAGAGAAACAAGGTAAAAGGGTGTGCATGAGCAAGGGTGTAGCTACAGAATAGCTGCAGGTTTTTCATACGTGATGGAGCATGAAGTGTGAGGAGAGAAAACGGAAAGGGAACAGGTCCTGGAAGTCTTACTTGAGCCCACTGACTTCCTGGCACAAGGAACCGCAGATGAAATTGTGCTGTGGTGGCAGACAGGCGCTGCCTAGTGGAAACAGTTTCCCAGGCCGTGGAGGAGAGCAAGCCTTTTGAAAGGACGTTCTAAGAGTCCATTTAGGATGTGCAGTGCCAGGACGAGGGTCCAAAGGCCTTTACGGAGAAGTGATTATATCTAAAGGTGAGCCCAGAACATTATTTTTGTTAATGTGAAAAAGTAAGGAAATACAAATAAAGAAATAAAAAAATAAGAACTCTTCCAAATAGTAGACTATGTCACAAAGGTATAAACATCAGCTTTAACTTGGCTAAGCCTACGAGCGTTTGAGTACCAGAATAATTAAGTACAGGGATATATTATAAATCACTATAAAAGCCCAATCTCATGTATTTGTACTGATCATAAATAGTTGAACAAATAATACAGAACACTGAGTAATGTGGAGGGAATGTTGAAATTGGCATGTCTTATACATCATAATATAAAGTTGAAATCAGGCAGATGAATGTGAATGGATGCCAAATCTAGGGGAAAAATCTTGATGTGGGACAAAATATTTGCATGATCTTAAAGTTTCTTCCCATAGATTACTTACTTGTGGCAAGGGAAAATTAGAAATTTTTTTATTGGATAAATTGGTCAGTACTTTGGCTGGCATCGACATAGATTTTAAGTGCCTTTAGATGTGGTACTCAGTTCTGTCATTCTCAGGCTGAGACTTATCACTGTTATGCCTGCCCTGAAAAAGGCTTTCAGAAGCAAATGTGCTGTTCTCATAAAAATTAGGCTCTCTTCAACAAACAGAACAGATAACTATAAAGACTGTTTTCTGAGACAAATAGTCTCCCCACGCTAGAGAGACAGGATTATATGCACACCTGCACTGAACATCCTTGAACCCTCAATCATGAACATTCCACTCCGGATTCCTTAGTCTTTCCCAGCCCGACATTAAACTTAATTTTTCCTCCACCTAGCTGCCAAAATATTATTCTGAATCTCAGCTTTGTCTACATTCAAACAGAATATATCTAGCATTTTTTCACACAATGCTTCTAAAAAATACTGCTGCTTTAAGTTCCTGACCCAGACAGAAGTAAAGCTTTTTTTTTCATACAAAGCCTTTGTCTAAGTAGCCTCTCAGCCACACTGTTTATAACAGTAACCCAAACTGTAGTCATTAAGAATCACTAGGGAAAAAGACAGACATTTCAAAATGGAAAAATTGTTCTATTAATATAAATGGGAGAGGCTATTTCTTCTAAAATGTCCATATTGTGAAAGACAAAGGACCACTGTTTGTTCAGTTTAAAAGAAACTGAAGAGAAATGATAGCTATATACAATAATGGACTCTTGACTAGAAGCTGAATTGAAGGGAAAAGAAGCATTATAAGGATCATTATTGGGTTAATTGAATATGGCAATTGATTAAAATACTAACAAATGTTAATTTGTATAGAGTATGTTAATAATTAAGTAAATGGATTAAATGTTAATGGGTGAATCTAGAGAGAGTGTATAGTTGGTTATTCTTTGTAATATTTCATAATTTTTCTGTGATCTTAAAGTTATTTCCAAATGCAATGAAAACTATGATTTAAAGAGCAGGGAAGGTTTGTGAGAAAGACAGAGGCATTATATGCCCTCTTGTGGATTTTCGTACTCTTTGAGTTATAGGGCAAATCTTATGGCAGAATTTCTGTCACTTAGGCAGTCGCCTGTACCCATATCTCATGGCCAAGAAAGCATATCTAGTGCATGAAGAAATAACCCTGCTATTCAAGTAGAAACTACTGTATTCTGTGTTGTAGAGGAGTTTGGAATGAAGAGTTGTGAGTCTGGCCTCTGATTTTGTCTTTGGTACTTGCTAGCTGCGTGGTTATGGAAGGTTCTAAGGACTTGAACTGGTGCATTCTAAAGCAGTACTTGTCTATACTCAAGGTTGTAGGGCTCTACATGAAGGATTTTTGTAAATGGTAATGACTTCTTATACAGACATGAACTGACTACAAATAGTTTGGTTAAAGTTGAAAAACAGCCTAGATGTTTTATTTAATTTGGCTGGCATTTTGTCTCTTAAAAATTGAGGGTTTAGCCGGCTGTGGTGGCTCATGACTGTAATCCCAGCACTCGGGAGGCAGAGACAGGAAGATTGCTGAGTTCGTGGCTTGCCTGGTCTACATAGTGAGCTCAGGGCCAGCCTGAACTACAAAGCGAGACCCTGTCTCAAAAAAAAAAAAAAAAAGTTGAGGGTTTACTTGACTAATTAAAGAGGGATTTTCTTTTCCTGGGATTTATTTCCTGTCTTTCTCATTCCAGACAAAGCTTCAGTGCCTGGGGGAGTTGTGGACTTTTTGAATTTCAAGAACAGTGAAGTTGGAGCATAGTAGGAGGTGTATAAAAGACTACACAGCTAAGGTAGATTCTGAGTTTTTCCTTTACTTGAAGAATTTGGGGATCTGAAGTGCCTTATCATTGCCCTTGCTTTGTTCTGAGGTTGCCTGGTGGTGAGAGGCTCTGGTGGGATAGAGGGAATTTGCAGGCCTTTTTGTCTCCTAGGGCAAAGTCAACCAAGGCATAGAGGAGAAAGAATGGAAGAGGCCAGCTCCCAGGAAGAGGACCAGGGTGGTAGGAGTGTGTAAAACAAAAGTCACCTGAAGTTAGCATCACCTGTAGTCACATAAAACCCGTGGGAGAAATCACAGAAATTTCCTAGGAATGTTATGTAGGACCAGTCCTCTTTCTTTAATTTGGAATTGCTTTTGATTAAGGCTTTTAATATAAAAGATTCCAGTTACCCAGTAGCCTTTTCCCTGCAGTTGATCAATCTAGGACAGTGCTGCTCAGGGGCCCAAGCTAAGATGAGAGAAAGAGCTTCACTTAGAACACAAAAGCCAGCGGAACTAAGTGGTGTTTGACATGCTGTCAGTTGTGCTCTGGAAGACTCCAACAGAGGCACCTTAAAGCAGGCAGGAAATTTAAGCTGTATACCCTGAACCAGTGATGCCAAACCTATATTTTCATTGATAACAAGTAGCCAGCTGTGGCTCGCATGCCTTAGGTTCACCACTATTACGCTGGGCCCTCATGTGGTGAGCCTGCTCACTCTAAGTGTACTGTCATCTTGGTAAACTTTGCTGCTTGACCTCATTGTAGAATGCCATGTCCAATTCCTTTGTTGAAGAAAGGAACCTGGAAACATGTCCCGAACCACCCTAATCCACGGTAATGATACAGGAAATGATACTGGAGATGAAATATGAAAGTGCTTTATCCTCCAGCCTGTTAGCTATCTGATATGCTCAACTTACATTTTCTAAAAATCAAAGAATGAATTCTAGGAGCAATGAGGAGAAAGATATGTATTGATTGGATATCTCCTGAGAGGCAGGAGAAATGAGCAGCCAAGAACCCTACTTTAAAGAGGAGTTTTAGAAATTAAAACCCGCATGGGTTTATGGGCCACAGCCGTGATCATCTATTAAGGTTACAGGTACAGTCACTTAGGTAGTTGGGGGTCCATTTGGGAAACAAGTCACATTAGAAGGTGTGCAATGGAAAGAGTACAGACTTCTTCTAAGAAATGATGGGTCCAGAGGTCCTGGTCACTCACTGGGGTGTCTATCTAGACATCATCAGGCCCAGTCTTTGTTCTTTGAAGATGTACACAGGTCTGGTCATCTTGCCTTTATCTTGAGGTCGGGTCTCCAGCATGGATGTCTCTGGCTCCAGGTGGGATGTGTTTCTCCTTTGTCCTTGCTCTCCAGAGAATCTTGCTCTGTCCAACTGCCTGCAGTGTTTCTGTCTGGTTTAGCTGTCTATAACAGTAACACAGGGATTCATGCTGGCCTTGCAGCATCTTGATGTAAGTGAGGTACTGTGTGTACCAGCCTCTCACCACCATTGTGTGTCTGCTAAGTAATTTAATCCTGGTATAGACAATTTTTTTTTTTTTGAGACAGGGTCTCGCTTTGTAGTTCAGGCTGGCCCTCAGCTCACTATGTAGCCCAGGCAAGCTTCAAACTCAGCAATCCTCCTGCCTCTGCCTCCCGAGTGCTGGGATTATAGGCCTGAGCCACCATGCCTGGCACTGTGGTATGTGGTATTGATTGCTGGTGGGCGTGAGTCACCACGCCCAGCATTATATGTGGTTACCAGGATTGAACTCAGGACCTTGCGCTTGCGAGGCAGGCGCCAGAACCACTGAGCTAACCCTCTGGCCTCTAGACAAAATTTTTACTTACATGTTAAAAGAAAAAAAAAAGTATCCAAACTGGGTATGGTACAATCTCAGGAAGCTGAGACAGAAAAATCATGAGTTCAAGGAGAGCATGGACTGTGTATATTAAGACTCAATCTCAAAAAGCCTGTGTCTCTGTCCCTGTCTGTTTCTATGTCCATCTCTCTGTCTCTGTCTCTGTCTCTGTTGCCCTTTCCATTCTCTAGAATCTAATTATAATTAAAATGTATGCAAGTATCCAGTCTACCAGTTTTCTATATATGCCCTTTATCAATTTTCTCTAACTCTTTGTACTTTAAGGATAAGAAAATACTGAAATAGTGAGCTCTTTGAAAGTTTGGTAAACTACATTTAGACTCATAGAACATTATGTGTTTCTATATTGTTGCCTAGGTTCTTTTTCTAATCCATTGAATATTTACTCTCTTGGAAACTGGAATTACTACTGTTGCAATAACTTATTAGAACAGAGTACTTATTCAGCAGCAGTTTATTATGCTTCCCAATCTATTTTCTATCAAAGGGTCATTCTTCATTTTATCCAGAATTCTAGATAGGGATTCAGTTGTAGTCTCTGCTCTCTTCACATGGAGTACTGAAAATACACGCTTGCTATTGTGAATTGGAAGCATCAGCAATGAAATCATTATGTTCTTTACATTTCACCTCCCCTGTATAGGCACAGAATGCAGCGTAAGTTTTGTCTGTAGAATACTAAAATTGCCTTGAGCTTTTGTGTATGACAACAAATATTTCAGGATCCATATCAAGTGAGGCTATGGATTTAATAGATTTTAAAATTTTTCCTGCAACAGACTAACCATATAGGGAATGACATCTTTTTAGAGGCTGTGCACTTCTGACAGTTGTGTGTGCATTTCATGATGAAAGTGGGACATTACATATAGTAGGCATGTTTATACAGTCTTTATGCTTTGTAGATTACAGGGATGGTCTTTGTAACACTAGTGTAATCTCAGGAGGGGAGGCACTGCTGACATGGCTAGGGACGGTGCGCCCTGTGGCTAGTACTTCTCAGAAGTTTGCTGGCACTGGGCCATGCCCTCACATAGAAAATACAAAAGAGGGCCGGAGATTTAGCTCAGTGGTTCTCCTTTCTGCCTAGAAAGCACAAGGTCCCTGGTTTGATCCCAGTAACCACATACAATGATATGATATTGGGCGTGGTGACTCAACGTCCACCAGCAATCAGTGCCATACCCCACAATGCTGGGCATGGTGGCTCACGCCTGTAATCCCAGCACTTGGGAGGCAGAGGCAGGAGGATTGCTGAGTTCGAGGCTTGCCTGGGCTACATAGTGAGCTCAGGGCCAGCCTGAACTCCAAAGCGAGACCCTGTCTCAAAAACAAAACAAAACAAAACAAAAAAACACCAGAAAGTTCTGTGGGGTTTCCTCGTTTGGGTAGCAAATCCTAAGAATAGTTCTCATATAGATATAGTTTCCTGTGTCTCATAATCTTGGGCTTTTGTGACCGTCACTTTAGAAGTACTGCTGGCTTTTCTTTCCACATGGCTGGGTTAGCTGAATCTTCAGAAACTGGGGAAGGAAGGGGCAGAAGGACGGGGTGGAATGGGAGGAGCTGCCACAGAGGGCTGCACTCTCCAGGGAGCCTGGCCAGTCTTCTAGGGCCTGGTGCTGTCATTCACTAGTGCGCACTGCTTGGAAGTGGGGGAAGAATTATAGGACTGCTCTGTTCTGCAGGCCTGCACTAGTCTGCCCATTGAGCACAGCAGTCATTGACCTGTGAGCCTCCCTGGTCCCTGCTTTTACTGTAAATGTGGCCCAGGGAAGGTTGTGATTTGCATCATTAGCCTGGTGTTAACAGAGGTCACTAAATACACTTTGTTTCCTACTGTGGGGTTGTGACTCTCTTCATTCTCAGCCATACAGAGACAGCCCAGGAGTGTGGTCTTTCACATGTCTGTAACAGGTGGGATGTGAAACACCGGCATCCTCAGGGTGAACGGCCATGAAACTTTGCTCACCAGGCCCACCATCCCACCAAAGGCAGTGCTTTGCTGTGTTCCCCTGCAGTGATACCAGTTACTCATTTCTCCCTCTGGCCTTCCCTCTGGACACTTGCCAGTTATAACACTGTACTCTCTCTTATCGGATAAAAATCAGTATATTTCTAGTAAAGGTTTGAAAAGTTAAGGTTAAACGTTGTCTTTTCCTTTTGTTTACAAGATTTACTTCTGACTGCTTGTTGTCCTAGTGCCTGATGCCCACAGAGTAATTTTTGTCTTGGTTACAGTCAGTGAATCAGGGCTCTGTACACTGCAAAGCTCTTTGGTAGCCAGCTGGGCTCCTGGAGTCAAGCTGAAGTCTGCTGTGTCTCTATGAGTATGGTGAATCATTTAGTTTTTCTGAATTGTATTTTTTCACCTATAACTACTTTGATCCATTCATATGTTAGAGTAGTGCTTCTTAAATGTTTTTGCTTTAGAAACACTTCATATCCTAAAAATTATTGAAGACTCCAAAGATCTTGGCTAGTATGGGTTATAGTCAGCATATCAAGTGATAAGAATAATGGTGCCAATGATGACCATTCTTACTTACTGGAACCTGTGAAAAAGCAAAGAAGACCATAGATATGACTAAGGGTCTTGACTAGGGAGAGTATTTTGAATGATCTAAGTTTATTTGCAAAGGTATCTGAGAAAAAACTGTTTTCCAGTAATCAGTGAGATGATGCCAGTGTGTTACATTTTTGTAAATCGCTTTCATGTGTAGCTGGGTGAGTTCTTTTATCTGTTCTGCGCTCAGTCTGGTGTGGTCTCATGTGACATATCATCTCTGAAACTGCAATAGGCTCATAAGAGTACGTGAAAAGGGCTAGAGATTTGCTGGCGTCTGCCTGACAAGCTCAGTTCTGCTTGGTCCCAGTTCTATCCTTGGTACCACATATCACAGGGCTGGGCATAGTGGCTCATGGCCGTAATCCCAACACTTAAGAGGAAGAGGCAGGAGGATTGCTGTGAGTTCGAGTCCAGCCTGGGCTACATAGTGAGCTCAGGGCCAGTCTGAACTACATAGCAAGACCCTGTCTCAAAACAAAACAAAACAAAATAAAACAAGAGTACATAAATAAAAAGATAAATCATGAACATGGTTTTGCCCTTACGAACTAGCCGAAAGTGTTTTTGAAACTCCAGTGCTCCCCAGATACACTGCCAGAACCACTAAGCTAGAACAGCCACAAAGCCAGAGATTTAGCTACAAAAGTGTCTGGAAACTAGAATTCTTACTCTAAATATTAGTTTAAAAAATATGGAATTGTTGTTAAGGAAGAATGGATATTAAAGAACAGTTAGCAAACTCAAATGAGTTTGATGTACCTTGATGGTAAGTAGATATCTTAGTTTATGTTACAATAACAAAATATCAGAGATAAGTTAATATTTTTTTCACATCCAGAGGTTTACTTACTTGACAAAAATTCCAAGTGATATTTTCATAAACAGAGAGAGAACCCTAGTTAGTCAAATATGATGCTTTTATATTTTGATAAACTCTCAAATACTATATGCATCACAAACAAACAGAAATAAAATCACACATTTGTAAACCAAGAACTGCTCTAGGAACCCCCCCATTACCTGTCTTTTATTTGGTTTTTATTTACATTTGGATTTCTTATGTAAGAGAAACTATGTAATATTTGAGTTCACATATTTGGTTTATTTTAAGTGTTTTGTCTCAAGGTACATCTATTTTTCTATGAACAGGTCAAACTTAAACTTTTCATGGCACAGTAGTATTTCATTATGTATAAATGCCATATTTTCCTTTATCTATTCATCTATCAATAGGTATATAGACTACTTTCAAGATTTAGCTACTATGAATTGATGGGTATACATATATCACTGTAATATGGTGTCTTTAACTCTTTCAGGAAGATATCCAGAAGGAGAGCAGCTGCATCAAATGGAATTTTTATTTTTAGATTTCTGAGGGCCCTCCATGCTGATTTCCATAATAGTTGCACTAGTTTACATTCCAACAATCTAAAGGAGTTGCTTTTCATGGCAAGCTCACCAGCATGTGTTTTTATCTGTTTTTGGGTTGTTTTGTTATTTTGCGACAGCATCTCATTTTGTAGTGCAGGTTGGCCTTAAACTCCCTGTAGAGCTCAGTCTGCCCTCGAATTTGTGGTAGTTTTACTTCAGCCTCCTGAGTGCTGGGATTACAAGCCTGTACCACTATGTCCAGCTTGATTTGATTTCTTGGTAATAGCCTCTTTTTCTGGAGCAAAATAGAATTTCACTGTTGTTTCTATTTGCATCTCTCTAATGGCTAGCAATCTTGAGCATTTTTTTTTAATGTACTGGTGATTTGTATTTGTACTTCTGAGAGGTATCTATTTACTTCAGTAGCCCCCCCCCCACCTTTTTTTTGAGACAAGATTTCGCTTTGGAGTTCAGGCTAGCCCTGAGCTCACTATGTAACTCAGGCAAGCCTCAAACTCAGCAATCCTCCTGCCTCTGCCTCCCAAGTGCTGGGATTCAGGTATGAGCCACCACACCTGGCAGTAGCCCATTTTTTAAATTGAGTCTTTCACTTTGGTTTCTTTCTTTCTTTCTTTCTTTCTTTCTTTCTTTCTTTCTTTCTTTCTTTCTTTCTTTCTTT
>PVIC010014699.1:0-36254 GCA_004025085.1 Thryonomys swinderianus | reverse complement strand
GACAGCTTTTATAGAGTGGAATATTTCTATAGGAAACTTGGTGTGGGAATGTGATGAGGGGAAGGAATAAATATGATACAGAAAGCAAAAAGAGCATGTATAAAGGGGGGAGGAGGTGTGGGTGGGTAGGGATATGGGTAAAAATGAGAATTAATTTGTGTCATATACTGGTACAAATTCCCCAATGTTATATGTGATTTTGAGATGTATATAAATTGTACCAATAAAGAATTCAATTAAAAAAAATGAAAAGATAAGCCACATATTGGGAGAAATTAATTATAAATTATCTACTTGATAAAGATCTTATACCCAGAATACATAAGAACACTCAAAACTTAGTAATACAGGATGAAAATTCAAATTAAGAAAGGACAAGAATATTTACATAGACATGTTACCAAAGAAGACATTAATAATTAATAAGCACATGACAAGATGCTTGACATCATTCATTAGTCACTAGGAAAATGTAAACTAGACTACAAAGAGATAACACTGTTTCATATATACTAGGTAGCTATAATCAAGATAAAGAGACTATTGGTAAAGACAAAAAAATTAGAACCCTCAGACATTGTTGGTGGAGAAGGAATACAGCATGACCACTCTAGAAAACATTTGGTCATTTCTTAGAAGATAATGTAAACATGCCACATTGACCAACAGTTCCATTCCTTGGCATCTTGTCAAGAGAAATGGAAAGCAGGCTCACATAGAGACTCACACATGGTTGTTGGGAGGTTTACATGGGCCCTTGACTTGATTTGGCAGAGATACCTCGGGAGAGGTAAAGGTCACTTCTGGGTGTGTTTGGGTGGTAATAGTGGTGTGGTCACGGGTACTGTAGCTGCTTCCTGGCTCCTTTCTCTCTGGTGCTGTCCCAAGCTCTGTTTTCTGTTCTGTTGCCAAGAATGAGCTGCTTTGCTCCACCACCCCTTTCTGCCATGATGCTCCTGCTCTAAAGTCAGCCAACCAGGAGCCTCTGAAACAATGAACCAAGTAAACCTGTCCTTGTTAAAATTGTGGATGTCAGGTATTTTGTCACAACAATGGGAAAGTTGACCAATACAAATGACTATTACACTATTTTTTTATAATAGTCTCAAAATATAAACAACCTAAGTACTTATGAACTGGTGAATGGAAAACCAAAATGTATTATATCCATACAGTGGAAAATTCCACAGAGCAATGAACACACTTGAGATTTTATATATATATATATATATATATATATATATATATATATATATATAAATTTCTTTTTTTGAGACAGGGATCCTCTGAGAGAACTCGGAGGCAAAGGAAAGCCTGGATGATTCCATTTATAGAAAGTTTCCAGGAAAGACAACTCACTAGCAACAGAAAACAGACTGGCAGTCTCCAGGGGCTGAGGCCGGAAGTAAGAGTTGAGTGTCACCAGGCAAGAGGGATCCTTTGAAATGAGAGTTGCACGGCTCAGTGACTGTACTTAAATCCAGTAAATCACACACTTAGAATGAGTGCATTTGGTGGCGCAGGAGTTATGCTCCTGTGCAACTGCTGAGGAAGTGGGGGATCCTTCCCAAGGGGAGGGGATGCAGATATGGGTGGAGTGGAGGAGGAGATAAGGGAAAGGGGAGGAGAAGGAATGGAGCTGCTTTACCTCCACATACCAACTCTGCACCAGGAATGAGAACGTCATACACTGTAAGCTACTAAAGGAAATGATGTATGACGGAGTAAAGAAGGTCAGGTGTCAGAGGAAGAAGAAAAGCAGCACGCTTTTGGGGAGGCAAATTCCAG
This sequence comes from Thryonomys swinderianus, assembly GCA_004025085.1. Taxonomy (NCBI): domain Eukaryota; kingdom Metazoa; phylum Chordata; class Mammalia; order Rodentia; family Thryonomyidae; genus Thryonomys; species Thryonomys swinderianus. The sequence continues at coordinate 34,466 of PVIC010014699.1, read as the reverse complement.
TACAAACAAGTGAGAATGGATGGAGCAAGGAAAGGCCCTGGCTTTAGGGTGGACCCTGCCCACGCTGGTAGGGGTACTTAAGAGGTGGTGAGGACATGCTCCACCTGACGAGTCTTCAGTGAGCTGCTTCTCATCTGAGTTCAGACAAGTTCCACAAAACCTACACAGAAGTAGCTGAAGCCAATACCCGCTGCAATCACCACAATTACAAATCAAAAAAACACAGTCTTAGGCAGAAAGATGCAAGAAAAGGCTACCACCCTCTGGTGAGATGATTATGCCATTAGTTCAAAAGTCCCATACAAATACCACCAATTCTGAAACATTCTCACCCTTTGAATAAGACGTGGCTGAAAAGTGAAGAAAAATGCTAGGAAAACAGAATTTGAGATGTGGAGAGACATGGCAAAGGTAAAAAGATAGCTTGCCAACATAGTGAAAGAAAACAGGTCACATAAACAAAAACAAAAACCAGTCTTGCAAGAAGACAGTAGAGCATACAACGTCATCATCAACCTTGTCCAGAACAATATGATGATGTTTTCTCACTTGGCAATTGTGCTGGGGGTGGGAGCCTTTTAATTTGGGCCTAACTTTAGGATTTCCTTCTCATTCCTCAGTGATCTCTGTTACCAAGTTACCCACAGTCCCACCTATCAGGAAATGAAACTCCTCACTCCCACATTCATCTGCAAAAATAGCAGGAAAATAGGTTAGAGGGGGATTTGCTTCATTTTTCTGGTCAGCAGCAGTCAGCAACTCCCTTTGGTTGGTTGGGTTTGTTTTTCTCAGTATATTACATCAAGAAAATAGAAATGAAAACCACTGAACACAGCAGGACGAGTGAAATAAATCTGAAAACCACTTCCCACTGTTTTTATGTGAGCACTTCTAAAATTCTAGGATGATCTTGTATCTTCCTATGATGGCTACAAAACATTCCTTTTATTTTTTTTCATGGTAAAGCCTAATACATGTGTTTGTAAGTTAACTAAATTATATTAAGCATGGAAAAACAGGTGCACCCTGACAGATTTCCCATTGCTCTTACAGCCATTTTCACTCTCTCTATTCCACAGTCTAACGGGCTCCCTGTTCAGAGGTCCCAGGGAGACAAGTGTGGCTTTGTCCTCTAAGCTCAAGACACATGGCACAGGGCAGCTCCCCTTTCCTAGTTTACTGTTGTGGCCACATGGCACCTCTTTCATTTATGTCTTTGTTTCCAGACGTGTTTGACCACCCTGCTGTCTGGAAGTGTTCATCGAGCTCCTCGCTCTAATAAAGATATCAGTTCAGCAGCAATACCAGATTCAGTGTTTACTAGTGCGATAAAGGAGTAGCAATATATTTTCTCTCTCTTCACTTTAGTTCGGTCTTAGGGAGGCACAGAGAGCCTCTTCTAAATACCAGTCAAGACCACTTCCTCAAGACTATACTGTTATGTGAAATCAATAAGACCCACAAGCTTAAATATCACAAGGTCTCTCTTACACAAGAAACACAAAGCATAATTAAAGAGCAAAATAAAAGAGATAATAAAATATAGGGAGATAAATCTTTTGCAAAAAGAAAGGGGACTATGAAATGAAGAGAAGGGGCAGGTAGAGGAAGGTGTTGAAAAAATAATTAAGATGTGTTATATACATGTACAGCACCAAATCTGTGTAATGAATGCAATCATTATGTGCTGTACACATGTACTAATGAAAGAAAAGCCTTTGTCTTGATCTTGGTCTTGAAAATAAATAAGAGCAGAAGCAAATGGACAATTCCCAATGTATGCAAAATAAAGGGTACATGGCACACAGATGTGGAGGAAAAGCTTAAAAAGGACATCTCAGAAAGGTAAAACAGGGCTAAATAATATGCTTTAAGATTCCTGTCATAAGAGGAAAGCTTGTCTTGCTATTTTTCTTTAGAGAAATTTCACCAATAACGAGAGCCAAGTCAGCCAAAACATTTTAGTGTTCAGTGTAAAATCTAGGAACATTTACTAGTGTGCACATGGATGTGACATCCATACATTTGTGTGTGTACATTTCCATCTTATCTCGACCTACACGTACTTCTACTTTTTCACTTCTTAGGAGGTACATGTGTAGGGATATTATTTATGGACCTCTTTTAACTGTAGAACAGAAATACCAACTCAATTACAATGTGAAATTTCATTAAATGCTGTTAAGAATACAGTTTGTTTTACTTCTAAGGAAGTAATTTTACATGGGGTTCAAGTAACATTGTCAATCTACTTAAGGAACTTCAGAAACATTTATTATTTTGAAGATTAATAACAACTGAATATAAAACTGAATGGAAGTCACCTTAATTAGATAAAATTAACGCCATGGAGATATAATTATAACAGTGTATTCTTATGCTCTGAGGGCCATTTAACTTGATTTTCTTTTATTATTTTAAATTATATTTCTATTCCCATATTGCAGATAGAAAAATCAAGTTTAGGGTAATGCAAACTTTTTGTAACATGTTGCAACAACATTAATTTTAAATACCTACTTCATAATCCTAATTCCAAAACTAAGGTGGTAAAATTTGACGGGGTTTTGAACAATTTTTGGAGTTTCTTCATGGTCACATGAAAAGATCTAAAACATGTATTTTTAAAGATTATGAACTGTGAAAGACTCTTCTTACAGGACCACCATTGTATCAGTCTGCTCTAAATTTCTCCTTCCCAGTTTTGAAGTCTGTGTTAAAGATAAAAGGTGTCAAAGATAAGAAATGTTCTTGATAACTGCTCTTGAAAACCTGTAAGGGAGAAATCCTATACCTCACTGCAAACCTCGCCTCACACCTTCAAGACTCAGTGTGTTTGGCACAGCAAAATGTGTCTGCCTACAGTACAGAAGTAGCTGAAACTTGCTACATTATAACCTTTCGCCTCCACCATTTTTTTGACAAACATGTGTCTTCACCCCTGATACACTGGTTATCTAAAAGGTACACAGCAGTTTCTGGAGGGATATTTGATTACTGCTTTCACTGCTTCTTTTGTTCGTTTTACACCTTAGTTCTAGGGAACTTCTGGTTTAATTTCATGTACAACTCAAGAAAGTTGATGGTGCTGTAGAGCCCCATGGCCAATCAAAATTAATCAACTTACTATTTGCATGTGGCACTTTTCTAATCCAACTGTTGGATCCAATACATGATAGGTACTGTCTTTGTTAGGCACTGTTGGTCCATCTGCCACCTGCCTCTGGTTGACATTTCTTGTTTCTTTACTTATAGGAATCCTGCCTGTCCCTCAGCTGATGATTCCTGGTAGAGCTGTTTCCACTTTGGGTTTCTGCCAGCTGGACCCTGGACTTGGACCCAGACCCGGTTAACAAAAGGGTCCCATGATATTGATGGTAATAATGGGTTCAAACGTGAGCCAATCAGAAAAGAATGGCAATCATCTAGGCTTCTTTCAACTTAGTGAGAAAGAGAATCTCTTGTTTTCTGAACCTCTCTTTTCCTGAAAGCTAAAGAAAGTAAATTGGGAGGGGAGATACTGGTAAACTGAGAAGGAATCCCTCCTAAGATCAGAGCTAACACAGAAGAAAACCCAGATGAGAAGTGGCAAGAACCTGAGTTCTGACTGAATCCGTTGGACTTCAATGGACATAAAATATGCATACAAAAGAGAGTTTAAAAGGATGATGTAAGCACTGCAATGTAATCTTTACAGCTTTGGAAGAGTATAAAACTCAACTGCCACTCCTGGGCCCCAGACTTATTTAGTTAGAACTTCTGGCAGTGGGGCCTGGGGTCAGCATTCTGAGTGAGCCTCAGCCTCTGTGGTGACCAGCGAGTGGAGGGCGCCATCGTGAGCCTCCACCAAAGGATCCCGCTCTTCCACATCAGCTCCAGGGTGGCTCCCGCCTCTTGGAGAACAGAGCATCAAGTCAAGAGGGCAGAGGGCCGTGTTTCTGCCCTCCTGGCACTGTCAGGCCAGCACCCTCTATCTCCACAGGTCAAGATGGTGGAGAATTAAAGTACATGGGGGGAAACTCTCATGGGAAGAGGGTTTTTCTCCCTTGGTTCTCAACAGCCTCCTGGTAAATTAGAACTGCCTCTCATCCACCTGAGTTCTGGAAAGACTGGGGTTTACTAGCCTGGCACCTGTTTGCTTAGGATGAGTCAGTAAAGAGGAGTGAGCTGATCATATTTAACGAGGGAGGAAACACTCAAGATACTCTTGAATGGAATTTTTCTCATTGTATTTGAAGATTCAGGTAACCCACATGGAAGGAACTGAGTTGGTCTATTAGAGCTTTGGACTTAGGACAAGGGGTTCTTATAGGGACATAGGTTTGTAACATTTAGTAAACAGGGTGAAGGTGCAGATTTCCAGAGCTCATTTGACTGTGTGGATTTCTTTGACTCATTTTATAAAGCAAGAAAAGTTGCTACTCCTTATTTACCCTCCTATGTTTCTGACTTCAAGGAGCTCTCATCAATGAATGCAGCTGTTTAGAAACTGTGCAGCAAAGCAGTACCTTCAGGAAAGATTTCTTGCCTTCAGATTTACCTAAGGGGGAATCCCAGGCCCATAGGTGTGGTCACTCATGTCAATTCTAAGTCCAGTGTGACTATCCCATCCAAAAGAGGTGGCTGTTTATTCTCTAAAGTTATCAATCTTTTTACATCATGAAATATTCTAGGATAATTTTCACCATTAGAGGCCAACCTTTTCATGCCAAAGTTTTACCTAAGGAGCAATTAGATCGTGGGTACAGCTTTTTGCCACGGTTGTCTGCACCATTTGGTGAGAGCAGTCACAGACGACATACTTTCAGAGAATTCATTTGAGGCCTTTTCAAACGGACAAGAATTTACTGCATACAAGTTGCATGAAGTCCCCTGGGTATGTAATGGTCATTAGTCCCATGGAACTTGTCCCTTCGTGTTATCCTTAGCTGCAGTTTGTGGGCACATTGTCTTGATGGACGATGACCACTAGGAGGAAACAGGTGTGTTCTACCCGCCTCACAGCATCCCACACTCGCTGCTGCGTAACCTCCACCTTAGCGACTTGTTGCCACTTTGGACTGAGCTGGAAACAGAGCAGGAGGAGGACACAGAGGAAGCCATTTACCGATGTAGTCGTGTCATGGCTTTACTGTTACACAACAGCTCCAGTTCACCAAATATCCTCCTACTCAGGGTGAAAAAAATAGCTTATGGTTAATAATAATAATCCCCAAACTCAAATAATTAATTTTGGCAGATGCTCTCCCGTGCCTTGCTCACTTACAGTGAACCCCTCTGAGCAGAACAATATCCCCCAAGGGCACAGACTGGGGTGGGGAACCGGCAGGAGACCTGGGGCTGGCTGTTGGAGGTGCTCTGATGGGGCCTTCTTCATGCCCACGGCCGTGCGCGTTTCATAACACCCTCGTTAACATTTTTGCAGGCTAAAATAATCACAGTCATGCTCTTTGGCATAGAATTTTGAGGTTTGTGAGAAAAAAAATCTTGGTCCCAATCTCAGCCCATGTCCATGTGGAGGCGAGGTGGCATTTTGCAGACTTATGTTTTGGTTAGGCTTCTCAACTTTTTAAAAGAGTTGTCAACTCTATTCCCATCTCAGCTGAGGCTGAAAGCATGGTCTGTCCCTAATTGGCAACAGAATATTTGCACTCCAAGTACTTGTCAAAAGAGGATAACGCTGAATGCTTGCTGCCCAGTGCCTATCAAAAATCAGTCGAGAGAAATCGTATTTATGGAAGGTTGCCTGAAGGACATACATTCCTTTTTAGAGCTCCTAAATTTTATTTCAGATTTAGCCAAACCATTTGAGAGTAGCATACTAGGCTCCATGGCTATGTCCCCTCAACATAATGGTTATTTGCGGCCATATACCTAGTATCACTGACAGAAGTGCTCTACACACATTAGTAATAATCCTTACAATGGCCATGCGAGGGAGGAGTTTGTGTCTCTGTTTCCCAGATCAGGAAACATACCTGGCATCATCAAATCACTTGCTCAGGGTCACCCAGCCAGCCAGTGACATTCTACATAATTCACAGGAAAGTGTCTGGCTGCAAAGTCCATGCCCTGTGTATAGAGTTAGAGCTGCCTTTTCTTTTCTTTTCTTTTCTTTTCTTTTTAACTGAGCTGCATTTTGGTGTGGAAGCAGCAGCCCCTACTGAGGGAAGTTAGGAGAAATACTGCTGTGAAACACAGCCCTGCATTTCACTTGGGAGAGCCTGTGCACATTATACAGTGTCAATTTATGGAGGCTCTTGAGTACCGGTTTCTTAAGTCTTACTGTAGGAATAGTTGGGTTTATACTCAGCAACTCACAGGCTTAATATAAAAACATCAAGAAGATGGTGAATCATGTTACTGGTAGGGTTTCCTCTCGTTTACTTCCTGGGAAGTCCTCATCCCACATTTGTTAGTGCTTAAAGTATGCATTTTAAGCAACATTCTACCACTAGAATTGCCTTATTTCCCCATCCACTCTCTAACCGTAAATGTGATCCCTGTACTTACTACTTAACTTCCTATACTGCATGTATTTTGTGCTACATTTTCATTACTTTCATCTTTTTTTTTAACATGAACAAGATCCAAATAAGAAGCCTGAGCTTACTAAGCATTTAAAGTGTCTGAAGAGCTGTGCCTAATGGTATTATATATTTTTTAATCTTTATGGATTACAGTCATTGTGAATTAGGTTACACTAGCCCTATGTGATAGAGGAAGAAAGTGGGGTTAAGAGAGGTAAACTGCTGTGGAGAGTCACACAGCAGAGCAGGACTTCTAGTTGGTTTCAGGACCAGAACTCAGAACGACTGTACATGCATCTCTCAGTTTTACATCAGGAGCAGATAACAGGAACAGATTACAAGATAGGATGGGAATAAAAGAAAATCTGGGTGAGGAGGACAAGGAAGATGGGAAGATAGGGGAGAGAAGTTCTCAATGAAGAAAGGAAGCAAACAAAAACAGAGGAGAGAGAAGTTAGGCAGAGAAAAGGTATGAAATATACAAGAGAGACAAAGCGATAGAGATGAGATGGGTTACCACTCTGCCTCCCAAGTGCTATTTGTCCAGGTTCTCTAGAAAGATCCAGTTTCTTAAAGTTTTAGGTCTCAGTATCATCCACAACCCAAAACCTGCTCTTTACTGTAAGACTCTAGCTCTATCCTGTCTGGACGAATTATTCCTTCACGTGCATCTGCATTACTTGTGTTGCCAGAACGAACCAAGTTTCTGAGAACCTTCTACCACCTGCAGTACATGGGTCACACTCTACAGCACTTAGCATGTGCATGTCTATTTCCACTGAAAAGCTTACTTTCTTAAAACTCCAAATAAATCTTACATCCATTGACATGAATGATCAACAGAACATTCAAACAAACACACTTAAAGACAAATCTGTTTGTCTTCCTGACACTAGCAGAAGAAAACATAACCTTTTAGTGTTGGCACAGGTAGAAATGCCAAGAAAATCACTCTGGAAACATATAGCTGTTTACATGGGTATGTACGTATGCATATATACATATATACTTGTTGAAAGAGATTCTTAAACACAGACGTCCTAGGTGGGTCATTTCTTAAATTTCACTGACTCATCTTAATAAACTGGGAGGATCTATGGAATGGCAAAGTGAACCCTGAGCCCAGTCCAAGGTCAGTACCAAGTCCACCTCCTATGAAGCACAACACTTTGGGTGAACTATGGCTCAGCCAAATGCACCAGACTGTTTTGAAGGAATGAATGTGAACATGCTTTGTAAAAGTTAAAACATTATCAAATTAAAGATAATTACATCCAGGTCCAGGTCCGTATCTACATACAAAGAAGACTCTAGGTTTTCATTTCTCTGCTACCGATTAAGTAACACTTACTGAAGGCTGTTAGGTTAACAGAACATGTGGTACCACAGTCTTGTTTCAAGTGGTGGCTTCAAGATCACCAACTCAACACCAACATTATAGCTCAGCAGCACTGGCAGTAGACTGAGACTGAGAGTGAAGCCGCTAAACAGGAGTGCCAAGAAAATTCCAGATGCTAACACCACCGTGTGATCTTAGGCTGATGTAATTCAGAATCAATGAACTCAAGTCAAGGGTCACCCTGAGAAGGGCCAAATGGGCCAACATGCGACATTCTGGTTCATCCACTTTTTCATCTCTGGATTCTCCAAACCACTGCTACCTGTTTACAACTTGCAAGAAACCATGAAACATTTGTTTTGTCTTTTACTATCATACACAAATAAAAATATGTGTATAGGAAATTTTATGAGATCTGGTATGGTTTTCAGACTCTGAGATGTAAATGCAAGAAGTAATTTCAGCAAGTCCTATAGAATTATCTTCTCAGAGCTGACTGACACCTGACATTTCAGCCATTAAACATGGTGCTCCATCCTTCCAACAGGATCCATTTTTAAAAGTCAAATGTACTAATGTACTTAAGAATCCTTTGTCTAATGTAATTCACCTAAGCTTTAATGAATTTTATTTTAAATGCTCTTTGCAAATCAAACTCAGGTGAATACGCTGAAAAATGTAAATGCTCATCGATGTCATGGGAACACAGTATTTCTGTATTTCTGAAGCAAATGTAACTATTTTGGGCTTCGAAAATTTTAAGAGTCAATAAGTTTGGAACTATTCATTTTCTGGTGGGAAATACTTTGGTATTCAGTTCTTTCAAAAAACAAAATGATGAGGACAAAAGTGTTAGGTTCAGGAATATTCAGGCTAGAGAGAAAGGAAAAGGCAAATTCTGAAGAAGAAACACCTCCATGGAATCCTTCACTAGTCAAGTAGTGTCCTAGGACAAGCTTCCTTAATGAACCTACTGATGCTTGATTAGAGTATTAAGAGATTTCAGAAAAAAATGGGGCAATCCCAAGGGTTCTACAGTTTCTGTGGTATTCTTAATTAATTCCACTTTGAGTTCATTATTCAACAGCTGCTTTAGGAAAATAAAAGGTCTGCATCTCTCTCCACAAGTGTTTAAGAGTTGTTTTATAATGCAGTCTCTCACTGCATAAGCCATTTGTTCAGAAATAGAGTAAGGAAAGATACGATGAGAAGCTACTTCCATTGCCAACGGAATTAGAAAAATTCTCCAGTTTTACCGTTGTGCTCTTCAGTATAAGAAAAGAATGTTTGCAAATGATCGCCATACTCTCTACAGAGATGGAGCATTCTTTCAAAGCTTCCTATCAGAAATATGTCTATGATTTCCTTGATAGACAACTTAAAAATTTAGACCTTTCTTCACAATTGCTTTGAAAAAGTGCATTTGGCTTCTTTGACCAACAAGTTATCCTTTAACATCTTCCCCAGTCACTTGCACATAGGCTCTTTCCTTTCTTGAGCGTGAGACCCACACATATACTCCCCTTCACAGTGGCTCATGTCAAGGGGTCTCGTTCTGAACACCACCTTAAATTTTGGCTGCCCTGTTGGCCCCTGTATTCACAATGCCCTGTTAAGGCAATTTTTTGACACATCATTAAGCTCTGTTTCCATTGGGAGAGTAAGGGCATAATCAGGCTGGCTGAGAAGAGTGGTTTAAACACCCTCATGAGCTGCAAGGGGCTTGTCTGCCAGCAGGACAAGCAGTTGAAGCTCCAGCAAAACCCTACAACAGGGTGGGTAGAGAAAATGCGATAACCACACGCGGCAAGTACATTGTTCATCTTTGTCTTCAAACATCTAAGAACACAGTTATCTCAGTAGGACGGTGCACCCCAGAGAGGTATAAATATCTTTCAGAAAGGTAAAGAAAAGCAGCCAGAAAATAGAAGCAGAAGGAAAGCCATGAACATTTTTTTTAAGTAAAATTTCAGCTAGACCAGAACTTCTTGAATCAGGCCAATAGTTCTGTGTGCCTTTTACTGCAATATGTTTCATTTTAATTGTATGTAGATTTATTCCAATGTTATGATGCTAATCAACCTGTGTAGCTATAATAAAATAAAGGCAATGTCAACACCTCATCAAGTACTCATACTGCTTCTTTTATCCTAAACACTGTCCTCTGTGCACAACACCAAAGTACTATAAAAATTCCTATTATTTATACAAATAAACTATTATCTAAAGACTGAAAAGGCACAACAAATTACATATAATATGGCCCAATTATGTGGTAATTTCTTGTTTTAATTATTTGTATGGTTTTAATGAAAGGGTTGCTAGAAAGTAGAACCATTTTTATTTTTAATGGAAAAAACAAATTTGATTTTTAAGGATGAAAACAAAGATAATTATCTATTAAATTAGAGGCCTACTAATATATGTGTGCTCCTAAGTTATTGCCAGTATTATTACTTTATTTGCACTACCAAAACTTTTCTCTCTGAGGCTCTTCAAGTTGGCTATTCAAGTTATTTTTTTTTCCATTCCTGTTAAATGTATTAATATCTTGGTGTTCATCAAGTGCCAGAATAAAGGTTAAAAAAGTTCTGTAGATTATCTGCAGAAGAAAAACTGGGGTGGGTGATGACAACTATGATCTTTCAAGATGCAGTTTACGAATGCATAATAACTTAAGAAAGTGCGAAAAAAAATAGATTTATCAAGAAAAGAGAGAACTATCCTAAATTCAACACAGCAAATCAGCAAATTTCTTCAGGGAAAGACATCAAATTTGAAAGGCATCAATACTTTTCTGCTGTCACCAAACTGTTATTTATGCTCATGTACCAGCTGGATTTGTGTATGTGCGTGCATAATCTTTTTCTCACCACTGATGTCATCATTAAAGCTGTGCAAGAATTTTGATTTTCTGCTTTGCACAATCTTCAGGGGAGAGAGTTGGACATTATGGTGAAAGTTTGTGACAAGTTTGTAGAAGTAACAAATGCAGGGTTCAGACAGTGAAATTTCACCACCGCGAAATGGACTCGGCTTTCCCAAGTGTGTTATTTGGCCTGTTCAGTTCACACTGAACAGACCACACTGAGCAGTTGGAAGGAAGCAGGCAGTTAACCATTTTCTTGGGGGATAGAAAGGCATTTAATCCTAAAAACACTCTCCAAAACTAACTGTTCTCTTAAAATATTCAAATACATTCGAGAATTTCAAGGCATACACAGTATTTTTTTTACACTGTTGAGAAAGATACCAGCCACTAGACATGTGATTGATTTTCAAGGCAGATACTAGAACTGCTTTGTATCACTTAAACCTTATCTGTGAGATTTATAAAGGCTTCCAGACACTAAAATTTTAGGAATTTTTGTTTATGAAATCTCAAAAGTGCAGTGAATTAATTTTCAGAGCAGTCGTCAATCACCAGGAAGGAGGACGGCCCTGGAGAAGGGAGGCTCTTCCAGAGGCAGGTCTGGGCCCCAGGGGGCAACCAGCAGTGTGGACGGTGGGACTCTAAGGGGCTCCCCTTCCTGTGTGCTTCACCTGGGCTCACTCAGTACCCACTTTTGACTTACAGCTAGGTACTTAAGTCAGGAAGTGTGCTCTTCCTACTCTTTCTGAGATTTTATTTTCTAGCAATATCCCAAACAAAACATCAATGAGAGACCTACTAACTGCATCAGCAGACAAGTGTGCTGTGAACTTTCTTAACTTCCTAGCCATCGACAGGTGCATGTTTAAGGGTTTGAGTGCTTGGGAGAAGGTTTTAAAGGGAAGTTTAAGTTAATTTTTATCAAGGGTAGCCTGTGGTTCAATGACAGACCCCCGTTTTTTTAAATGTGTTTTCTTGCTGTATTCTCCCTGGATCCTACAAAATAAGTGAGCTTCCTCATTCTGTAGGACTGGGGAATTGAACATAGGGCCATTCCGACACTAATCCAAACCCCCAACACTTTCCTAAAAGAATTCTTGTGTATGTGCGAGACTTTAAGACAGGGTTGCACTAAAATTTCCAGACAGGACTCAAACTTGTGATCTTTCTGCCTCAGCCTTCCTAAGTGTGTGCCACCACATGGTGGGGCTAAGTTTCCCTAGTGTGAAAAAGAAGCTAACTGATGGGCTGGTCTGATAACTGCTCAAGGTGAGAAATATAACAGAAAAGGGAGTCGCAGTGGTCTGGGTGTGATGTGGGTCTGTCCTCCTAGTAACTGAGCAGTGGCAAGTGTCAGCACCTCTACGCTTTGTTTCTGGCCTGGTGTTTGTCAAGAGCAGAGATGCTAATCGGAACTGGTGCATAATACATGCTCACTAGATGAGTTGCCTGTGCCTGTGCCTGTGCCTGTGCCTGTGCCTGTGCCAGGAGGCCCAGGGTTCTCATAACCTGACTATAGCACTGCTTTCCCCAGGAGAGTTGTAACAGGGGTCCAGATCTGTCCTTCTTGACCTTCCCTTCATGTTGAGCTTCAGGTTGGATTATGGGCAGGAGTGAGTGAGGGACAGACCCATATGTGCATCTGCACTGTGTCATTGCCAGGTGCCAAAGGTACATGAGACGTTAGCCAGTCCTCAGGGGTTTCCTATCCAGCTGGACAGAGAAAACACACGCACAGGACTGATTTAATACATAAAACATGATACTGTTTGTAAAGCAGCAGAAGAAATGGTAAAGACTGAAAGCACTTTAGGAGTCTAGGGGTTTTCATTACTGTATTTCTTCACCTTCTCCTGTCTCTTGTGCTTTTCTGGTTACCATGGAGGCTGAAATCAACTTGGATTCTTTATAAAGACACTTGAGGTTGAGATTTAATGCTGGAAGGTTTATACTATGAAATTCCCTTTCCCTAGTGATTTTATGATTTCACAGTCTGAGCCTTTGTCTTTGGAACAGATTTAAAAGACCCAACTGATTGCTCATGGTTTTTTCCTAAGCAGCAACCTTAGTTTCTTACAGAAACAGGAAGCTGATAAAATTTGCAATTTCATATTTGGAACATCTTTGCTTTTCTTAGACAAAGGGACAAGATAAGGAAGGTAATTATTGGACACTGCTCTGTAGTCTAAAAATCATCAGCCTAAAAATTGTGAGGCCACTCAAGTTCCATAAAACAAAGAGGAATTGATTAAGAATAGTTCTGCCATATGCAGGATCATTAGCTATGCCAATCTTAGAGTTCTTCTTTTCTCTCAAAACAAAATTTCTTGTTGGAAATCTGACTTTTAATCTCTTTCAAGAAGATCCTGTGAGTTCTCAGAAACCAAAATGGGTCCTTCTCTAGGTGCAGGGTTGGGTAGCCTGCTCTGGGGCTAAGAACAGCGCTGCCGCTTGTTTGGACAGGAAACTCTCATCCACTAGTGGGGAGTTATGGGCTGCGGAGCAAATCACTGCTCTGGCCTGTGGTCTCTTCCTTGCTGAAGTGGATAACGGAGTAATACTACCTGAAATTATCATGAGTGTGAACAAGTTACTCTTGGTGGTGTCTGCAAAACAAAGCCTGATGCAGCTGGAGTGTAGTAGATTCAGTAGGTTAGCCAAAAGAGTGGCCCATCTCTGGAGCTCATTTTCTTTAAGTATCTCTTGTCAAGGGGATGAGAAAGTAAATACGGGAAATCAAAAGCACTAGGGTTAAGACAGAGCCAGGTTGGTGGGACATTTGTGCATTGTCTGTTTTCTCTTAGAGTAGAAAGAACATTCACAAGGGTTCCCAAGTCAGGTTACTCTTTGAACTTATGCAAGGGTTAAGCATGAATTTATACAGACGCTCCTACAGGGAGACAGAAAGGCAGCCATCCTGAGGCACAGTTCTTGATCAGGACTTCCGGCAGCGGCAGCAGCGGATTGAAACATTCCTTCACATTCCACTACCAGGCAGTGATTTGCTAACTGGGTCATCTGCGACACAAATCCCTTCCTTTTTTAGGAAATACACCTGTTTCTGGGGTTTGATTTGGCTTCTAATCCAAACAGACCTCCAAGTGCTCTGAAACAAAATCCACCTAAAATTACACACTTATCTAGAGTTACACTCAGGCCATATGGTTGAAGTTGTCCAAATGTCACAGAAGCAATAGCAGCAGCCATCATCATACTTCACACTTACCAGCACCTCTTCCTGCCCGAATATTATATAAGTTATACAAGTTTCTTTAAGGCAGAGGTGCTAACCCTGACTCCAAAGGGCACTGCCTCACTACTGCGTTTGGGTCCAGCTCTGCTGCACAATGAAGTGCTGTGTAAGAGCTTTTCAAAAGTCTGTTATTGTCTCTTTGTTCTTACAATTGACAGTTTCTTATCTGTGAATTCCCATCCTGTTAAACACAGGTAGGAAACATGTGGAATTAGCACTCCGCTGGTGGGTCTCTGAGAAGCCTAAGTACATCGGCGGACTCACTGCTCTAGAGACAAAGCACCATGGCTGGGACGTCATTTTCAGAAAGTTCTATAAAGTACATTGGAAAAGTCTGGACAAAGAAGACATCCCTGGGTCTTCACCTACCTGAACTTAAAAATTTCTATCAAATTATCAGATCTTTTTGTTGTTTTTTAAAGATCCAGCACTGGTCCAGATACAAATGACGTTCTCAGTAAATAAATAGCAGGTATACAAATCAATGAAGTAAACACAGGATTGGCCCATTGAGAGTGTTGCAGTCAGAGGGGACTATGGCTTATATTTGGAGAAGACATCATGAATTTAGGCAACAAGTAGGCAGCCTGGCATCGCTAGGTAAGGAAGATGATGAAGGTCACCAAGACTGGAAGGAGCTTGAGAGGTACCAATGAGAATATTCTCTGATGATAGTGTGATTAAAGGCAAAATTCCATAATAATTTTCTCTACTATTATTTGTATGGTATTTAATGTCTAAAATTATCTGGGCTGAAATATTGTGAAGATCAGGGCCATTTTGCTTATTAACCAGTTAACCAATGGATGGATGGATGGATGGACCAGCCCACATGCTAGGCACCAGGACAGAGATAAATACTCCTGAAGCCAGTAGCTCACAGGGAAATGCAAAGCCTAGAACCCATCCTTTAACAATGCTCCAGCTTTTGTCCAGTCTCAGTCCTTTGCTGTCACCTCCAGTGGAAGCTCTCACTTCTAGAACACATTGCAATCTACTGTACTCTGCCCTTATATAAACATTACATTGCCTCCAGATTCTACTTTCCTGGCTCATCCAGAATAAGAGGAGATGAAGCCAATGTGTAGTATTTTCTAGGAGTCGAATTTCCACACTTGAATACTAAAATACTCCAGGGTTTATACAGTAGTATATAGAGGGTATGCTGAGATCGGTCTAAACAAGACAGGAATTTTTGTTTTCTTCTTGGTAATTTTTAAGAGTCTGTAAAGCAGGTATGAAAATGTTTCCGAATGGAATGGCTAAGTCAAATATATTTAAAAATAATATATGTGATTTCAAAAGCAATTTCTCACCTCTCGGCCCCTTTACTGATGATGGCAAAGCTGCAGAGTCATGAGAAGCAGGCACTTCCTGACCATAATCTCAGGCAGATTTTTCTTTCAGAGCTTTGATTTTTTTTTTTTACTTCTGAGAAATGCTGAAACAACAATGCCTCCTTGTAAAGATGATCATGAAGATCACATGATGACATTTGCACACTGCCTCTCATGTAATATATGCTCAATATTCATTCTCCTTAATTGAAAGAAACTAATTCACAAATGAAATTCTAGGATTTCTATCCCCTCAATTCAGTATTTAATTATGTCCTCTGGTGATAATTAGAGATCTAGAGTAATGACCTCAGGCGAGCACTGGAGCCATGGCTGAGCGTGACACCCAAGGGACACCAAGCCAAAGCCTTTGAATCACCCTGGAGTTCCCAGGAGTGAGTCCCTTATGCTAAAACTGGGCTGGGTTCAACGTGTCATCCACTCAAAACTCAGCTAATACCGCTAGGAAAATCCTTCTTCCCTCCAATCTCAGGGCGATCCTTGGGGGCAATCTAAGAAAAGCTGACATTGAAAGAAACAGTGAAGAGACAACTCTCTCTAAGAGTGCAGTGCCAGATAGAAATAGACCACAACTGGGTAGGCTGACATACAGGCAGGACCAGAGAGATGAAAAATAAGTCCTCCCTCTCTTTTCTCATTCTTAATTGGAACATCAGGGGCCTGGGAAGTGGGTGTGAGAATGGCTTTGTATAGATATTCCAAGAGAAAGGTCTTTAATGTTCTCTGCTCTGGATTCTAAAGGCTCTCATCCTTTCGAAGGAACATTATACATTTCTCTTTATTTCTCATTTTGGGCTAGAAGGAAAGAGGATCACGCTTCATACTCAGACACCTGGTCTGATCAGGACTTATGTGTGCCAGCAAGTGATTTCAACTCACTGGACTTAAATTTCCATTCCTAAAATAGATTCTATCATGGACTGGGGTAGCCACTCCCACTTTTTTTTTTTTTTTTTTGAGACAGGGTCTCGCTTTGCAGTTCAGGCTGGCTCTGAGCTCACTATGTAGCCCAGGCAAGCCTCGAACTCCACAATCCTCCTGTCTCTGCCTCCCGAGTGCTAGGATTACAGGCATGAGCCACCACTGCCGGCACTGTGGTATGTAGTATTGACTGCTGGTGGGTGTAAGTCTCCATGCCCAGCATTGTATGTAGTTACCAGGCTCAAACTCAGGACCTTGCGCTTGCAAGGTAGGCACCAAAACCACTGAGCTAAATCTCCAGCCCCTCACTCCCACTTTTTCTTTACTTTTTAATTTTTTAGACAGGGTCTTGCTATGTAGTTCAAGCTGGCCTCAAAGTCACTATGTAACCCATGCTGGACTCAATCTCACAGTAATCCTCTTGTTTCAGCCTCCTAAATGCTTGGATGACAGGCACGTACCACACCACACCTGGCTCTGAAATAGTCTTGTCAGAATAAAACAGCCTAATATTACTGAACTACAACCTACACTGAGATGTGTCCTAGAATCTATAACATTGACGTTGCTCTCTCAAAGGTGGCACTTCAAAGAGTTTAAATTATACTCAAATATGAAGCAAGCTGTTTTTTATTGAGCATTTATATTTAATTAGCTCAGGTAGATGCTATTGTGGTCGGAGGTGCTTGTGGTGGTGCTGGTGGTGATATAGGAAATGAGGGCCGGAGTTGGTGATGGGGAATACCACCTCAGCTTGGGTCACTTGAGATAAAACAGTTAAATACAAGGTGCAGAGTAGGTGCTCATGGTAGGAAGCATTTTTGCCACTGGAATGCCACAAGAGGCAGAAAAGTCTGGTGCTGGCTGCAGGGAATGCATCCTGAGTTTAATGGGTACAAGTAGGTTTCCTGGGTTCTTCTGGGTCTCCAGTCCAGCTCACCAGGGAAGAAAGACCATGAATCAGAGACAGTGTCCTCAGGGTGGAGCGACTAACACTGCAAAGAGCATGGTAAGAGTGTCGGCAGCCTCAGATACAGTACTGGCAGCCAGTGACCTAAGTTAAATCGATGGTCAATCACAAAGATTAGTGCTTGCATTGAAAAAGCTCTTAGGATATATATTTTTCCATTAAAAATACCTGAAAAACAACACTGATTTTCTATTCTGTTGCTATTCAGCCTCCCATAGTAGTGTAACTCCCACTCCAAATGTTGTAGAATTATATTCAGGATAGATTTGTTTATCAGTTCTTCTTCCCTATCCATTTTTCAGCAACTGATTAGTCTCCCTGGGATGTAGACACATCTCTGATCAAGAGCTGCTTGACTCTCCCATCTTCACACATGCATAGCAATACCCACATTACTTATAATAAATGTGCTTATATGTACATATATAAACACATTTTTATGCATATATGTTCCCTGTATTGCATTCAAAGACACATTCCAAATGGATGTACACATGCGCTCATATTCATATAGGAATCCGCCTGGATCCCCAGAGGGAAATGTGGAGCACATTGTTAAAATGTCTGTCATCCATGTAAGAGAAACAGAAATGAGCCGGGCGTTAAATTTGCATACAGCCCCAAGCACAGAGGTTCCCGTATGTGCACCGTTCTACTGTTCTTGATGATGGGCATATCTGACAGGAAGATTGTGTCAGGATTAGCCCAGGAAAAACACCCCCAAGGAGATAATTTGAAGACATACTGAGAACTTTCCTCAACACAGGAAAATAAACATGAAACCCTCAGCACTCTGCACACTGAAAAGTTCCCACCAATGCCCCACCGCACACCAGGGCATAATCTATGGGAGCTAATTAACACGCAGTCATACGCAACACCATTAGAAGTGGTTGCCACTTAGGATTGATTTAGTTGCTGCAGCACTTAAAAGAGACTTGAGAAAGGTTTTGTGTAAATGTGGGAGGAAAGAAGAGGAAACAAAAGTGTAAAAACAGCTGGAAAATTAAAAGGTGCTAAGGTTCCCCCAACACACATTAGGGAAACTTCTTGAGAAACTATTAATAGTCTGACAAAAAAAAAATCTTTCTGGCTGTATGTTTAATTCCACTTCAGAATTATATCCATGCTCAGGCCGGGTCTGTGACTGTGAAAAGGGAAATTTTTACCTCATAAACATACAAGTTATTTATTAAATGCTAATATATGGAACATGTAATCTAAATAATGATGATCTTTTCATGGGCTACTTCTCACGTTATTGCTTCTTTCTGATTTATTTAGATTTTCAGCAAAGCAATAAATTGACAGTATATTTTGGGAAAAATCCATCGCAGAACAAAGGGTCACAAATAATTCCTTTTTATTAAACCCGTTTCGCAAATGATGCTAATAAACAAATCTAACTACTTGAAAATGTTCTCCCTCACAGAAATGTTGTAGCTGCTATCTTATGAATAAACAACACATCTCACAATCACGAGAGTGGAATATCCCACACTGAGCAGATGCGTGACTTTAACAACCTATTTTTATTATTGAAACATGGTGGAAAAAATATAAGAAAAGGCCATTAGTGAAAACCCCATTAAAATAGACTTGGTGAAAATCTTCGGAGTTGGAATTGATTTTTTGCCCTGATAAAAGGGTTCACATAAAGATTATAATAACATCAAAAGGATTTCAGGAGACAGAGAATTTACGTTGGTTTTGAGAATTCACATTTTAACTGTTTAACTGTTTGTATCTTCACTAACAATTCAGGGTAATTCGACTTGGCCATTTCTTACTTTCCACAAGTTGAAATACCTTTTAAATTTAAGAATAATGTCTACATGTTGAAAATTGTGTAATTTTATCAGTTTATACTGGCCTCTAAAATAAAATTTAACCAAAACATAGTGACATTGAGCATCTGCTAGGTTCAAAATCCTCTACCTCATCTTGAATAGAACTAACAAATTCAACTGTTGTGTGTAGGTTAGCAGTTCGAAGTCAGGAGGGAAGACAAAGAAAGAACAGCAGATAGGGTCATGGTGCTGATCACCTCTAAACAACTGGCAGTGGTTATACGGAGTATTTTTGAGAAGGATTACAATATGTTTACACAGGGACACTGCTGTGCCTGGTTTTCAATATCTGTCATGAGAAAAGACAGAAGGCATGATGGAATGCAGACGTTTGTTCGCCAACTAGCCTAGAAGATGGAATGTAGGTTGGTAGGGAAGATAGGTGAGATCCGGGGTAGATAATGAGCTTCGGGCACTAATAAGGGAAGTTTTATTTTAAATATCTTTCATAAGAGCAAAGAATTGCTAGCAATGATCAGGGCTCATTAACTTCACCTCTTTCTAGGAACTTTAGATTGGCTTCCATAGGGCATAAGAGCAGCAACAAAATATTCAACACGAAAGCTGAAGATACAAAACTTCAGAAGAACCATGTAGGCCCAGGAAAGATGGCTTTGAACTGGGCTCGACGGGAGGGAAGAGTTCCCAGGTCTGGGGAACCGCAGTGTGGGACCAGCGCATCGGAGAGAGGTGGCACACGGATTTATTACGGGAGACAAAGGTCAAGTTCTTGCAGAAATAAAGTTGTTTTCTGTTCTCTTCCTTAATGTTAACCAAGACAGATTAGCTGGAAGCAGCTGCTCAGTCTATTTTAAATAGAACAGACACCAAGCACCAAAGGAAACTAGGAAAGATCGCCTTCTGCCTGAATTTGGCTTCTTTCTGCGTCTAATGTCCCGCCGTGAACACTGCCCCGGTCATGTCAGAGCTGACAGTGGCTCTGTTCTTTATTCTTTAAAAGAAGGAGGTGGAGACAGGAGGGAATTTAAATTTTTTCATCAAAACATTGAAAGTGGACATTTTGTTTTTCTTGATTTCATAATTGACTTCTCCAGGCACCTGTGCCCTCTACAGCACTGAAACCCACGGGCTGCTGGGAGGGCACACCTTCCCTCCGGGTGTCAGGCGGTGGAGAGGCAGGAGGGGGCCCTGAAGGGGGAAGACGGACTGAAGGGTGTCAGGGCGTCACGTCGGGGAGATTCTGGCAGTGCCCCAACTGCCAGCTGTAGAAACACTTCCCTGAACTGCCTTCACGCATAGATTTTTCTTTGATGATTTTTAAAATGGATCTTCTACCTTTTTTCCTCTTTCACCAATACTAATTTCACTTCTTTATTATTATTTTATCTTTTGAAACTCTTATTTCCTCCTCCTTTTTGTTTCTTCCTTGAAATGTATTTCCTTTTTTAAAAATTATTTATTTATTTTTTGAGACAGGGTCTTGCTTTGTAGTTCAGGCTGGCCCTGAGCTCACTATGTAGCCCAGGCAAGCCTCGAACTCAGCAAGCCTCCTGCCTCTGCCTCCCGAGTGCTGGGATGACAGGCGTGAGCCACCACGCCCGGCAAAATGTATTTCCTTTTATGGCTCTTTAATGAGATTTCATATTAGAATAGCCCAAAGAGAATAGCAGTGTACTGCTCACATGTGTGCCCTCAAACTAGAGCAATCAGAAGCCTTGAAAGGCAGACTGTGGGGTGTTGTGTGTGTGTGTGTGTGTGTGTGTGTGTGTGTGTGTGTGTGAGCATCTGTGTGCTCTTCTGAAGCACCCGTGGAAGTTCTAATGACCAGAGCTGATGGGAGGTGACCACTGGTTTTCAAAATGTAGTTTCTGGACCAACACCTGGAACCTCACCACTGTATTTGTTAGAAAGGCAAAAAAAAAAAAAACTGATCCCCGCTCCTTACTGCATCAGAAACTAGGAGTGATGCCCAGATTCCTGTGTTTAAAGAGCCTCCTACATGATTCTCAAACATACGAGGATGTGGAAGCCTAGGTGCCAGACCACTGATTTCTGTTTCCCAAGTCTCTTGCCAGTAGCATCAGCATCACCCAGAAATGTCACCCTTAACCTCCTGAGAGGCAACCGGAGTTAACAAGATCCCTGGGTGGTGTGTTGTCCATCAGAGGCTGAGCTGTTCTAAGAACTCATCCCAAGCTACTCACACTGTAGCTGATTTTATGATCTTAACTGATGCTGTGATTATTCATTTCCTAAAAGTGGAATCCATTTATTCTTTAAATTGTTAAATGAGAAACAAAGTTGGTTTTTTAAAATGTGGCAGCAGGTCTGTCTTTTTCTATACTTTGGTTTCTGTTCCAAGGGCATTTTCACATCTTCAGAAGAAGTGAAAGGTCAAACTCCTGATGTTTTCCTTAGTTCTGAGACATGTTTTTAGCCCTCTGGAAATGGCATCTCGGAGGCCTGATGGAGAACAAAGATGAATTCTTGGGGTTTGCTCCTTTCCCACATAGTGGAAGGGATTTCTGAGGGGCTAACTAACCTCACCAGCTTCACTACAATGAGGAGGTAGCAATGTGTCCATCTGTACATACATACCAGGGTGGTGTCAGTTAGGCAGAGAGGGAAATATCATCCCCACCAGGTCAAGTTCGTCACCCCTCAGGGTCAGTCTGAAGCAAGGATGCCCCAGATGTCTCTGAACAGAGGGACCTCTGTTGCTTCTCCCAATTATCTGGAAACTCTGAGACCAGTGTAATGGCAAAAGATCACAAGCCCACCTGCACAAGCACCTGCGTTCACCTGTGACTTCAGCTTCATTTAGTCCAGAAAAGACTGATCCTTGAAATGGCGGGTCTTTTCTCTACTTGCTATCCTAGCCTAAGCCTTGATTTGGTATCAGATGATCTGTATTTTTTAGCAAATAGGAAGGCCATTTTTAGAGTTGAAAAGAACATACTAAAAAGTAATGATTTAGACTATGTGTGGATCTGACTGTAACCCACACATAAATCAACTCTACTTAACGAAAGAATATGGCATTTAATCTTATAGCCGGAAAGTGTTGGAGAAATTAGAAAGTCTAAAATCTAATTGTATAAAATGAAGACATGAAGAGGCCTCCCTGTTACATTAATATTAGTTTTCTTGTCCCCGTTTGGCCAGTTTCTTCAAACCTTTTCAGTTATTCATCTTACCCCTTTCCCTTCCAGCCCTGGGGTGGACTCACCCAGGGAGAAAACGCCTTCTCTTTCTGACCACCAGAGACGTGAATGTTTGTTGGGAACCAGCTGCAGCTCTAATCACCACTGATCCGTGGAATCAAAGGCTGCTGCTGACAAACAAGAAGCACTTTGTGTCCTTGAAGCTGCCCTCTGTGACCTTCGCAGGTACTAGAAGGGGCAGGCACGACGGACCCCAAAGCGGGAACAGCCGTGAGTTTCTTATTATGATTAGATTAACTTCTCATTTCACAGAAGTAAGTCGCTGAGGTTTTATCAATAAACATGGTAGCCAATATCTCACGATTTTAAGGACTTACAGCGTTAGTAAATTTCAAAATAATAAGACACACGATATATAATGCTCCTATTGGTTAACAGTTGAAACTAGAAATACTGACAGTCTGAAATATGTCACTGCAGTGTTGATAATTAAGAGTTCGCCCCTTCCCATCAAAATATAATTTGCTATATTAAGAATAAAATCATCCAAAAATGATTCGCTCAAGAGAGCCCTGAAATAAACCAGACGCCATTCTCTAATCCAATGGGTTCCTTGGTGGCAAAGGAAAAAGAACAGAGATCAAAGTTTATAGTTTCTTTGTACTTTTAAAAATACAAAATTCAATTCATTGGCGTGACCTGTTACCTAAAAACACGTTTCTAAATGAGAAGTTAGGGAACTGAAAATCTGTTTCCTTCCTCAGTAAGACTAATAAAATATAGTTATACAGGTATCTTATGAATTGGTATTTGAATAATAATAATAAGATGGAACAAAAATATATTTTCTCAAAGTAATGATCATTTCATACTAAAGAAGACTTTTCTAGCAGACTAGTTAATAAGTGATTTGTTAATTCTGCCTGAAATGCTCTTTCTTACTCTTATTTACCATGCAACTCCTATTCATCCTGCAGGACCCAGCTTAAATGAGCCCTCTTCTCTGTGGCTGCCTCCTCCCTGTTCCACAGGGTCAGGTCATATTTATTGCACATGGTCTTGAATCCAAGTCTAAGGCAAAGCTGGTCAGCTTAGTGGGCACCTAAATGATGTCGGGAAGGGAAGAATGAAGAAACAAAAGTAGATAAAAATCAAAGCTAGATAGGGCCGGAGGGTTAGCTCAGTGGTTCCAGTGCCT
The DNA here is from genome assembly GCA_004025085.1 of Thryonomys swinderianus. Taxonomy (NCBI): domain Eukaryota; kingdom Metazoa; phylum Chordata; class Mammalia; order Rodentia; family Thryonomyidae; genus Thryonomys; species Thryonomys swinderianus. The sequence goes on along the minus strand of PVIC010014699.1, from coordinate 11,050 downwards.
GCCGCGCAAGGTCCTGAGTTCGATCCCCGGTGACCACATATAATGCTGGGCGTGGAGACACGCCCACCAACAATCAACGCCGCATACCACAATGCCGGATGTGGTGACTCACACCTGTCATCCCAGCACTCGGGAGTCAGAGACAGGAGGATTGCTGAGTTCGCGGCGGCTTGCCTGGGCACCATAGTGAGCTCAGGGCCAGCCTGAACTACAAAGCGAGACCCTGTCTCAAAAAGCAAAAAAAAAAAAAAAATCAAAGCTAGATAAAAAATTAAACAGCCCTGTTAGCAAGACAGAATGACCTTCCTGAAACAAATGAAAAATGATAATTCTCAAGACGTCGTATACTGCTTTTGATTAGTGACTTAGAAATAAGGGGACATTTTGGCATGGAACATGCTGTACAGCCATCTTAGTAGATACTGTGCTGTCAAATTGTCCCAAAGCACTGTAAAGAATAAAAGGAAGTTCTCTTCTTTGCCACTGTACGTATAATATATATATGTGTATATATATTATACATATCTACAAATATATGTATATATGCATATAGTGGCAAAGAAGAGAACTTCCCATATATATATATATATATATATATATATATATATATATATATATATATATATGTGCTTTTCGGTGTCTTTTTTAAATCCCCATAACCTTTTACGTATTTTAAATAAATATAAGATTAAACAGGTCTAGCCTGGTAAAGGCCTCAAGAAGCTAACAGCATTATTTTATTGCCTGAGAGACAGTGGTTGACTTCAAGAGTACTCCTTTGCAGTCTTTGCTACATAACTACTAAACTGTTATTCTATAATTTAGAAGATTTACATATTTCTTTTTATCTGAAGGGCTGTATGAGAGACCATTACATTTCCAGATCGGAGGTTACGTACTCAACCATTCTGCTGTCTCCTACCTACATGAGGTCATAATGCAAAGTAAAATCACCTCTGTATAAAGTGGTGAACTTAGGGCCAAACAACTGCATAAATAATCTGTAGGCCACTGTCTTAAGACCACAGACCATCATCAAAGTCTGGAATTTATGCAAATAAAATTGCTTACATTTAAGAGATTTGTAATGCTTTCCCAGCTCAATTCTACCAGCAAATGGAGTACTTCTGTGGTGCAAGATTGCTACCTACAGGCCAAACTGCAGAATGACATAGGAGACAATTGGTGTAGAGGTGGAAAAAAGAAGTAAACAATTTTATATAATGATATGGAAGATTTTATTGAAAGGAGGCAAGCCCAGAAGCATGTATAGATCTCATAATACACAAAAGTATGTATTAATTTTTGTTTTCAAGCTACAACTAAGGTTTAGAGTTTTATATTACCTCCTTTTCTTATGTAGATTTCTTTACCTTCTGACAAATGTAAATTTCTTTTATGAAGGTCAAAATATTCTCTCTCAATAATGCATTACAATGTCTCCACATGTTTTTCTTCTCTATAAAAAAATCACTATAGATCCATATGGTTTGTTTTGTTATCGGCAGAATGATAGATCACAAAATTTGGAGTAATCTCTACGATTTGAACAAATCTCCTGGGCAGTACTGACAGGGGAAGGGGATATGGACATATATATATGGTACATTTATATTTATACAGTATATGTATGTATGTATATATATATATATATATGTAGTACATTTACCCTGTGTGAGAGCTCTTAAAATTTATTTGTTCAAAATTATATGCACTCAATGTTTAGAGTAAGTGAGAGAATGAAGACATATTTCTAAACTGTAGTCTTCTTTAGGAAAAAATCAAATACTTTTGTGATGAAGCTCAGATGCAGTTTGTCTTATAATAAAGTTGTTATTTGAAATGCAGAGCCCCTCAGTTGTAAAGAAATTCTAAGGGGAGTAGGTTTCACAACTGAATAATATATTATTGTTAAAATGCATCAACAACCTGTCTCTCAATATGTACAAATAAACAACGCCTGCTTTCACCACACATGCCACAAACAAGGCCAGTAAGACATCTGAGAAGGTAGAGCAAATCCTTCCTTGAGATATTATAGATACTAAATAGCACTGGCAACATTATTGGAGATGTGCATAATGGAAAGTTACCCATCTTTAATACTGCTGTTTATGTAGTTCAAATATTCTGCTTGTCTATCGGATAAGACGTTCGACACGTCCTTAATTTCCAACACAATTTAGAGCACGTTCAGACCATATAAACAAAGAATGCTATTTGTATACTTGATTTTCTTTATGAGTGGTGCAATTTTAATTACATTATATCTCTGACATATTTGGAAGATCTTAGGCAAAATTCAATTAAAGAACTTGAATGTAACCAAAGCATCAAAGACAAGGCATATCCACTTGAAATAAATAGCTAGTCTATTCTGATTTATAGACAATACACAAAACTGCATATTGTTCAGTATTTCCTTCTTTGAAAGTATAAATTTTAAGCAACTAAATGGTATAATAAATGTATACAAATATATACTGCATATATAACTTTGGAAGTTGAAGGGTTGTGTTAGTATTAGTCTTCCGAAGAGTAAATGCTTTATATATGGTGTTTAATTGTATATAAGTATAATGTAATTATGTAGTGATTCAATGATCTCAATTTTATTTTAATTAATTAGATAATTTTTTATTAGAAATAGCTCTCTATAATTAAATTGTTCAGGAGAAACTAATAAAAACTGAAGATAGAATAATATAATTTTAACAAGCAGATTCATAAGTTTTGTATAAAATGAATATTTAATTCATCTAAAAATACTTCCCTTTTTATGTAGCTCTCAGTAAATTAGCTTGTTATTTTTTCAACTGACTCATACTTTGTTGAGTCAGTATTATGTGAGTAGAATAAGTGAGTGTTCAGAATATGTGAGATAATTTTTAAGAGTTGAAAAAGTTTTTAATATTGTCTTCTTTGCCAAACTAGCTTTTAAGGACCTTATTATTTACCTGGCTTAAATAAGTTCATTTCCAGAGCTTTGTTTATACTGTAACATAATTATAAACCATAATAAAAGGTATAAATTTTCCTATGTATCTTAAAAGGCTTTAGTAAGAAAATGTAAAGTTAAATAATAAAAATTATATTGTAATTGGTAGATACATACCCACAGGCTACCAAAATCAACTAAAATTATTGACCATAGAATACTATTGTCATTTTATTGGTATAATCATAATGCTGCCCGCAAGGTAGCTTGCTGTGCTTGTATGTTGTTCTAACATAAATTGTATACTGAAAATACTTAATATCATACCTAATATTTTTCTTCTTTCTGTCTTTTAATTGTTCTCATGTTAAACATGAATAAATTGTAAAACTAAACTCATCAATATGAATTTTAGAGCCATTGCATCCCTTTGAAACAGGGGATGCTATTCTTATCTTGGTTGCATTCTCTGAAAAACTTATCAGGAACATACTTTCAGAAAATGCCAGCCAATAACCTACACTAAAATAATTTTCTTTATAAGAGCTCAGTGAACTTTGGCATTGTTCACTATTTTCAAAGCCATAAAAGAAGAGATAACAAATATATGACTCACAAATTATCAATTATGAAAAATAATCTGGTTCCAAAGCTGCCCTAATGTAAAAAGATGGATCGCTTGTCACAAACTAATAAAGGCTATTGTTTGCGAATCCAATATTTGATTTTATCATTTATGTTGGACAACTTAAAATGATTTTTAAACAACATTACTTTTTGGGAAAAAATTGTTATGAAGGTGAACAAGGGGTTTGTAGTGGGGGAGAAACAATATGCAATCTGTCATCTTTGAAACGATTTATATTCTTACAATGAATCCAGCCTACATATCTAAATCACAAAGACTTGGTCAGCACAGATAGGTGCATTAGAGAGAATTCTCCACATGCCAGTGAATGGTCAGTAACGGGAATACTACTATGGCTTTGATGTGTGTGTGTGTGTGTGTGTGTGTGTGCACGCACACATGTGTGTGTGCATGTGTGCCATGCTGATGGCTGAAAAAAATCCAGCTAAGTGCTTCATTGTGCAGAGAAGGTTAAAGGCTGTGTCTCTAAGTGTGGTTTTTTTTACACTGCTTACCAAAGCAGTTGCTTCTGTTTACTTTGTATTGGAAGAGAAAAACACAATGATATTTACCTTGTAGTACACAGAGACAAGCACTATGATGTTTTATATTTATCATTTTATAATGAAGGAAGAAGCTTGTTTTCTTCTAAGAACAAGGGTTCCCCTGTGGATGGCTACATCCAGAAATTTCCTACCAGGTGTTATCTGAGGGCTACTTAATGGTTCACCTGCTTTCTTATAGCTCAATTACAGCCTTTCGTACCTACTTGTACATAGGGATTTGGATGTCAAAGAAGTCAAAGGTACCTGGAGCTTGTGGCCAGAGATAAAGTGTTTGTATGTTATCTAGAGCTGGTCATAGTCTTACCTCTAAATAACAGATTTGCTGATCAGATTATGTAGTTGACATCTGGGGTAAAAGCCCTCCAAGATGACACAGTGTAGACAACAGGAGTGTAGGACAAGGACATGCTGGGGGATGTGTGGTGAAGATTTAAATATGGTGAGGAAGGGACGGGTTTTAGGCAGGAAGTCACATTTTAGGAACACTTAGTGTATCCCACAATGGTTCTTTATTATAACAACTATATTCCCTCCTCATCTGTAATAAATAGAGAAACAAAGAGCACAAAGGACTTGTTAGACATGTCAAAACACAGTAAGACAAGTTAAGTATTACACTGAAGGCCAACTTCCAATAGCATGTTTCAGGTGGAGGTATGCTCTGAATGTGTTAAGAGGAGGCTTTTGAATGTTCTTGGATATACCCCTACTTGGACTCTGAAAGCAAGTGTAAATAAGGTTGGGAGGATGAATAATTGAAGCACTATTCAATTATAGCAACTTCTAGCTAATGAAGACCTATTGCACTAGGTTTTTAATAGAAAATGTGCTAATTGACTATGTTGGAACTTAGAATCAGCATATGGTAAGAATTTTTTTTTAACCTAGTTTGGTTCTATGTCCAGGATCAACCATATCACAATAAAATTGAGTGTTTCTATGACAACAAGTGTGGTTCCTGACTGAGGAGTGGGTGACTAACTTGAGAGGCGCATTTCTCCAAATAATATATTCTCCATAATCCCCTCACTGTGTGACCTGGAGGCTTATCTGCTGAAGTATCTCTTTTCTTATTCCTTACTTAAAACATTCATTTTTCTTTCCATGTTAGCAAAGTTTAAATTAAACTCATGTGAATAATGCTGCATAAGATTTATTTTTAATTGAAAAGTATATCAAACTATGGATTTGATTTTCTTATTAAAGTGAAGCAAGTCAACACATTCCAATTAGTTCTCAGTTTAGGGTTTATTCTGCTGAAGAGTGACCCCACAACATAGTTTTTACTACAGGGCCAATCTCTAAGCCATAGCCTATATAGTAATTTAGGAGATGGGTGTTCTGTCATCCACAATTTTAGACAAAAAAACTTTCTTTTCCAGTGTTATTCTAAACTAAAACTCAAAACAGGTGTTTGGTGCTAAGGCTGAAACCACAATATTCTGATAAGACTTCCCTCGGAAATATAATGGTTACATAGCCCTTGTATAGCTTTAACAAACCCCTATTTTCTTCTTTCTGCTCCATACAATGTGCAGTCTATTTGCACCCATTCAGGGCTAAATTACAGATAAAGTTACAGCAAATTTGTTTTCTCAAAAAAGCAGTCAGCCCTAATATCCCTTGAGTAATAAAAGGCTTGTCTTTCATTCAGAAGTAGAACTGGCATAATTTTCTCCAAGAAACAAACTCTACTTCCTGTGACAATGGACCTGTTCTTAAAATTCTGAATGGGATAGAGCTCAATTTGCAGGTGTTCAGGTAAAAGGGCATTTGACCTCCCAACTGGCAATTGCTGCTGTGGTAGGTAACTCCAGTCTGCGAGTTATATCATTCTATTAGATAAGCTGCCAGAGTTTTCAGCTCTGAATTACCAAGCTAGGCTCAAGTGAATCAATAATTTATACAGATATATCTCATTCATTCTGATGGTATAAAGATACATACTAACAGCCTGCTGCAGCCACAGAACAAAGCCAGAGAGATTATTTAAAGAGAGGGAAAGATAAACCTATTTATCTCTGGGAACAAAATCAGCACGTAATAATGACCTAACAGCTTATTAATTTTATTTTTCAACTCTTTTAACAAACAGTGTGGTGAGATAAATAAGCTCTGTATGAATCTCAACAAGGTTGCTCTGGCAAATGTCAAGACAATGCTTAAAACTTTCAGACTGATTTTAAAAGAGAATGGTATTTCACATAGCAGTGTAATGTAAGACACTGGAAAAAATTAATGCACTGAGAAGGTTGTATTAACTAGCTAAATCCCTCAACTAGCTCCTTACTGAATTTCAGTATAAAATTAACTTTCTAAAGGATGGGACTCAAACACATTTAGGGATTGTACACTAAGAGTATTGTTAATATAGCTTTCTGCTGTTAATCATTACCTGGGGAAAATTATATAGTATTTTATACACTGATACTATGACATTTTTATTAACTCATAATCCCTATGCTAATGGTAGTATATTAAACAAATAATAATTAAGAGGACAGCAAATATTAAAAATGCCTACTTTAAAATTCTTCAATCACATTAAAAGGAATCCTCTTACAAGTTCCTCTAAAGGAAAGCCATATTCAAACCTGTGATTACAACATGAACCAATAGGCTATAGACCTAGATAGCTCTAATATTTCTATAATTTCTGGTTATTGTTCTTAAGGATTAAGGAAGTTGGTGATCTAAAAACAGGATAAAAGTCTCTCCTAGAAACTTTAATTATAAACACTGACTACCTGGACAGATTTGAAAATGTTTTTCTGATAACATACTTTAGAAGTTGGTCTCTTGCCTATGCTACCTCTTCTAGTTCAAGGCCTGATACGTGTCTCCCTTGGCCACATGAACTGACAGCATTCAGACTTGTTTTAGGGAGACTGTGTGCAAAATTAATTGGGGAGAGCAGACAGGTAATACTGAAGTAATACTCAGGAACCTACTTTCCTTCCTGTGGGGAAACTATCTTCTCCTTTCTTCTCTAAAGAAACTGGATGTACCTTCAGGACATACTCCTAAGTGAAATAAATAGGTCACAGATGTGCCAGTATATATATTCTCTGATATGAGAAACTGAAGCTCTAAATGTATTCTAGAATGCATGACTGATATTGTGAAATAGTAAATATTCAAAGTGTAATGGGGCTTAGGAGTAAATAATGAAGAAAAACATGATGATAAACAATGCTTGTGTATATAGGGGCGGGGGGGTAGGGTAGGTAAGGGAGGGGGGAAAATGAGAATCAACTTGTGTCATATACGGTACAAATTCTCATTGTGGAGTGTAATTGTGATGTGTATATATAATGTACCAATAAAATGTAAAAAAAAAAGAAAAAGAAAGAAAAGAAACCCCCTGGGAGATGCGACAGATGATAAGAGCCTGAGATGATATAACAGCCAATGGAAGACAGAAATAGACGACAGACAGACAGAGACAGAGAGACAGAGATAGACAGAGACAGACATAGATCCAGAGACATGAAGAGAAGGAGACAGAAGGGAGAGACATGGAAAAAGACCAGAAAGGGACAGAGAGAGAGAGACGGACTTATATTGCTGGTGTCTCCCTGAAGACCCTAAGGCCTTCAGTGTAGTAGTCTAGGGCTCCGTGCTGTAACTGTTAACATTTTTTTGGCCTTCCAAGGAAATATAGAGGAAGCAAAGAGAGGAAGATGAAATAATGGAGTGTCCCCTTTCTGACAGTCAGGAGAGAGAGAAGAGAAACGCTCCCACACTGATCTCATTAAGATGACGAGAATAATGAGTGTGAATCTTATGTATGAATCTCGCAGTAGACAGAGGAGGGCATAAATGTATCCCCCATTCACCCTTTTATGATGCCTGATATACTACATTTATTCTCGGTTTCATCTGATACTGCTGGTGGGGGTTTCTCTGATGATATTACAGCTTTAACTTGGAGTTTCGCCGCTGGAGCCATCTGAGTCAGTCATTCACACAGCTTTATTGAGTGTGCAGGAAAACCGGGGAAGACCTGTTAATGCAACTGAAATGCACCGCAAGCAGAACAGCCTGAATTTATTTCCTGTCACTGGCTCTGGTAATGGATTAAAAATACTGACAAATGACATATTTCAGTTTACAATCTATTTTACTTTCTAGTTTCTTAAACTTGGGCTGAACATTTCAGACAATTAGAAATAGAACTTAGGGATTATCAAATATGTCATCTACATATTTTTGTAGAAGTCATGTACTTGTGACTGATCCTGACATTTTTCCTTATGAGTCAACTTCTGCTCTTAGGTCCAGCATAGAATATTTTCCCTGATAAATTTAAGTATGTTTTCATACTGATACAAACTATGAATGACTAAAGTTAGAGAGAAAAACCTGTACTTCAGTGAGTATGTACGTGATTAAAATTTAAATTATTTAAATTAAATTATTATTATTTAAATTAAGCAGATCCCTTTACTTAAGAATCTCAATGATTTAATTTACCTTTCCTCATATCATAAATCCAATAGCAATACTTTGGCACACAAAATAACAAATGGTACCTCATGTAATTTATACAAGGAAATGGACAACCCCTTACAAATTGAGATAGTATTAAAATATGCCAAAATATTGCTTCAGTACTTTATAAAGGAAAGTCCTTTTTTTCTGTGCTGTTTAATTCTATACTGGGGTGATTTGGATTTCTATGCACTGAAAAGAAATTTAAGAAGATGGCAGTACAACAAAACCGGGTCATCAGTTTTTTTCTAAATGATTAAAAAACACACTTTCCCCTGTCATTTATTTAGTCTAATAGAAATTTTGACCATGGAAAACTTCATTTTAGCCAGCATTAAATTAATGTGGATCAGCACAGGTCATCAGAGCTGCTTAAGCTGCTCGTTTACAACACATAGGAGAAATGTGAGAAATACGTTCCTAATTGACATTTGCCTTTGGAAAAGTTTCACTCAAATAATGTTTCTTGTCTAAAATACACCTTACTTAAGCACACAGTGAACTCCAGGAGTTCTTTTTTTTTTTTCCTATACAAACATTTTCGCGATGTTTTTAGAACTATCTAGTGTGAAGTGATCTTGCCTAACAGAAAATTTCAGCCCAGCTTCAGGTACACACTTATCACTTGTCACAGCAGAAAAAATGCTGCTTGGAGGAAGCACTGATTGATTCTAGGGAGGAGGCAATTGCACTTGCCCCTTACTTTAGCATGTTCCTTGACAACAAATACTAGGGGTCAGGAGGCCAAGTTTACACCCTGAGAATTTTATAGGACAACATCAAACCACTGCTTTTCCTTAAGGATGATTTCACTTGTAAATCTCATGTTTCTTTACTGTTCTCCTTTGAAAATTCCATTTCCAGTGACGGAAGGAGAAGAACAGTTATCATTTTAAGAAGTCATTTACCTTTTAGCACTTCAGCTTCCTGTCCTGTGAAATAATTTCTAAAATCCCTTTCACTTGTAACATTCAAGGAGTTCAGCTGCATGGGCCAGGGCCCATGATGCAATTTTCAGTTTTAAAGCCCATTGTCCTTGGCATTAGAAAAATGTGCTGTCCTGACGCTGGGGGTGGAATCACTGTATTCCTGGCATTCTGAGCACCAACCCGTGATTGCGCCGATGCCACCCCGTCCAGGTGATGTTTCTTTTTTACAAGCCTGTGCGCACTACAAAGGGATCTGCCGGTTTGGTGAGTGTTCTCTGCCATTAACCAGGTGGAGAATGTGATCCAATGTCCAAACAACTGTCTCGCAAGGACTTTCCATGTAAAGTATACATCAGCCAAGATTCAGGACTTAGAAATCAAGCCATGGTAGAAAGATTATGCTCTGAATATTCAAAGAAATGAAGAGTGCACGCTCAGGCAAGTTAGTGGAACCTGGGTTAAAATTCTCTTATAAACATTAGCTTCCTGGCTGAAGTGTGCAATAACTGGCTGCTGTGGAAAAAACCAAACTCTAAAGCAACTGAAACAAACCCAGATACATACTAACTCTCATTTTCGATATTGCTGCCTAGTTAGAAAAATTGAATTTAGCTATCTGATGTAGTTTTCTGAGTGACAGCCAGTACACTGTATATTAACATCACTTCACGATATGACTAATTTATGAATAATTAATGGATTACATTTATCCTTGGTGATTATGTTAAATTCAATCAAACATTTTCACTAATTTGCTAAGGGAAAATTATTTAATACACCAAGATTTTATGACAAAACTGGATGAAATTATTGCTATTTTAAATATTTAAGCATTGCCTGATATTTTCTGGACTACATAGAATGCTAAGTTGGAAATGCAGTGTAATTGTTTGTATAGAGCAATGATGGCGAACCTTTCAGAGCTTTTAATGACACAAAGAGCCTGCTGCAGCCAGCGTGACATAGGTTTGCCATCAATGGTACACAGCAAGGTGGTATACAAAGTGTTAATGAATTGTACTACCAAGTTTCTAAACTTAACCCCAAGGGTGAACTGTGCAACTTGCCATGCAAAATAGCCTATAGAACAAGTATCTTAACTGTTGCAAATGACTTATCTATTCTATAATCATTTTTTTTCTCTGTCTTTCCACTGGAGATCTAAATGCAAACAAGCCTAATGAAGTATGCTCTTTATAACCTGACCCAGAATATTCACAAAAGAATATAAAGATCAGGCCAGAGATTTAGCTCAGTGGTGCCAGCACCTGCCTAGCAAGCACAAGATCTCTGGTTTGATCCCAGGTAACCACATACAGCAACACCGAGAGTGGTGACTCATGCCCATCAGCAAACAGCACCACATACCACAATACCAGGCGTGGTAGCTCACCTGTAATCCCAGCACCCGGGAGGCAGAGGCAGGAGGATTGCTGAGTTTGAGGTTTCCCTGGGCTACATAGTGAGGTCAGGGCCAGCCTGAACTTCAAAGTAA
>PVIC010014698.1:0-36191 GCA_004025085.1 Thryonomys swinderianus | reverse complement strand
AAATGAGCTCTAGAAAATATGATGGTTTTTGTAGAATGGGAAATTTCCTAGGGAAATTTGTTGTGGGCATGTAATGAGGGGAAGGAATAAATATGATTCTGAAAGAAAATAAAAGAACATATATATATAGGGAGTGGGGAGGTGTGGGTGGGTGGGGATATGGGTAAAAATGAGAATTGACTTGTGTCATATATTGGTACAAATTCTCCAATGTTACGTGTGATTGTGAGGTATATGTAAGTTGTACCAATAAAGAATTCAATGACAAAAAAAAGTGTCTAGAAAATTTATAGTAAACTTAATGTACAAATTTAGAACTTTTTTTTTTTTTTGAGACAGGGTCTCGCTTTGCAGTCCAGGCTGGCCGTCCACTCACTATGGAGCCCAGGCAAGCCTTGAACTCAGCAATCCTTCTGCCTCTGCCTCCCGAGTGTTGGGATGACAGGTGTGAGCCCTCCAAGCTCAGCACTGTGGTATGTGGCATTGATTGGTGGTGAGTGTGAGTCACCACGCCAGCATTGTATGTGGTTATTGGGATCGAACTCAGGGCCTTGCGCTTGCAAGGCAGGCGCTGGAACCACTGAGCTAAATCTCCAGCCCTAGAACTTTTTCTTTTAAAATAAGGTAACTGTAATTATCAAATTACTTACTCTACAAAATTAAAATAAGATATATAAGCATTAGAAAGGAACAAAGCTTTCACTATTTGCAGATTGTATTATCAATGGAAAAATTCAAATTAATATCAATTACTGGAATTAATAAGAGGAAAGCTTTCAAGGTAAAATTAATTAGTATTTTAAATAATTTATTTAGAATAGCCATAAAATGTTAAGCACTAGAAATAAATCTATAAAATCTGTACAATATATCTCTGTGAAAAAACAAACTGTAAATCATGGTGCTTCAAGTCTAATTCTCCAAATTTCTCATTGTCCTGACCCAAAATTTAATCATAGTATGCGACCTGTGTACCTCAACATATTTTATTCCTGCCTCCTTAGCCTATTTCTCAGTCAACTCTTTCTCTTGCACAGTACACCAGTGTTTTTAATTCTGTAATTATTTTAACCAGGAATATCTTTCCTTTGAATTTGCCAAATACTCAATTTAAAATTCTGACCCTACCCATAGTTGTTACCTACTCGTAGGTAGCAGATAAATAGTCATTTCCTCTGTAATTCTTAACCTGATTTTCCTTTTCTAGAACAAGTGACCACCTAGTATATTATATATTATATTGCATACTTGTTCCTAACATTTCCTTTTTTGTGTCTATCACAATTCACAACTATTTTCATTTATTTAGCCAGTTTTATTTATTTTGTTATTTTATTTTTTATTTTTTGGTGGTACCCAGGATTGAACTCTGGTCCTTGTGTTTGCAAGGTTGTGCGGTAACCCTGGCCCCCGTGTACTTAATATTTTGCAACATGTTTTCCATGAACAGAGACACACTATTTTATTCTCTGCTATGTTCTGAAACGTTAGATGGCTTCCTGAAGCCCAGAAAGCATTAAACTTTTACCCAGTTCATTAAATATGAACTGGGTAAACATCTATGAGGACTAAATAATAGTATTTCTCAGGGTTAGGATTGCTTTATTAACAAAAGCAGCAAGAAATATTATTGTCATTGTAACCATTATTGTTTATTTTTTCATATTTTGATGTTTTGTTTTCATAGACTGGTAGAATTTGCTAATTGCTGTGTCCATTACATCATTCCTCAAATTCTTCAAGGTAGCCATGTTTAGTCTGTTACTGGAAAGCTGAGGCCTGGCCTTGGTGGGAGCTGTGGGCACTGAGTGGTGCCCAGAAGGCCAGCTCAGCATCTGCGCTCAGAGGACTCCACACAGACCTGAGGCCCGGGCCTGGGGACTCTGAATCTTTCACAGCCAGACAGCAACTACCAGGAGTGAGGTGCCCCCTCCAGAAGAAAAGGTAGGCAGCAGAGCCAAGAAATGGCAAATGCAGAGAATCCTGGCATTGGTTTCCTTGTTACACGTTTACAATTTCGGGAGTAGATGCTGATGGTAGCAAAAGAAACTTTTTTTTTTTCTTGTAGTCAGGTGGTTTTTGAACTTCTGGTGGCCTCGTGGGAACCAAAATGGCTGCCAGAGTCCATGGTCAAAGGGAAAACTGTAAAGCACGTACATGAAAATGAGGCCTAACTGGGTCCACTGGTTAACACGGCGCTTCCTCCGCATGCATGGTGCACTGTGTGTGTCACAAGCTGGAAGATGGGCAGGAGGGAGTGATGAGCTGGTATCCAGGTTGTTTCCGGCTCACTATTCCTATCAGACCCACCACTGGCTTGAACAAATGCTTTGTGTTCCATGCATTTAAGTTTACAGGGTATTCCAAGTTGTCTTACTTACCTTCAGGACCACAATATTTGCCCATTCCCCTTTTAAACAGGTAACTAAATAATTCTACTGACATATGCTAGAAGCAAGAGTTCAAGGTCCTACTGTAAAATATACAAAAACTCTCAAGTTCCCGGAAGTACGGAATTTAAATCGCCAAATTTTTTAAATTGTTGGATCTAAATCTCTACCCTCTTGCTATATTTGAAATTTGGAGCAATTCAATTTCTCTAACATGTTACAGAAGACATCTTATACAATCCTACTTTCCTAATTTGCAAGACAGAAAGGACAGCTGGCTGAAAACTTTAAATGCTGTTATAATTGCAATCATACTTGAACCATCTAATTTCATCACTTTTGAGCTATCTTAATAAAGCTAAAATTATGTTCTAACATTTTATTGGGATGCAGGTCATGCTCTATTCATCATTAATATCATAAGCCCATTGATGGCTATGGAAATTCCATCCTGTGCTAAACCTTTGAAACAACAACTTATAAACAGAAAGAACAATAAAAGGAAAAAGAGTTGTTTGCATGTGAACATAGCAGTACTGCATAGGCGAGACAGAGTGAATAAATGTTCTCAAGAACAGAGGGATAAAGACAATGTCTGGTCTCTTACAATCAAGGAAAGCCTGATGTCAGAATCAAAACCCTACTAAGGATGAACTATAACAAAGATATCAAATGACTAAAGGTAAATGTAAGCTGCCTTTTCTCACACAAGATAACCAACTAAATATATATATGTATATTCATATAATATATAGTTCATGTCATACATATATTAGTATTACCAGAATGTTTATTGTAATAAACTTTTCCAACATGCTCTTAAATATGAAAAATCCTTGCTCACAAATGTGGTAGATGGTATAAGACAAAATGCAACTTTCTTCAGAACAGCTTCTTGAGAGGCTTTCCATTTCCACTTGTTAAATAGTCACACTCACAGCTACACTATGATTAGGTATGAATGCATTGACTTGGGGTCTGTTAACTCAATAGAGCTGGACAAGGCCAGCTATTGTGTGTTTACTTCATGCTAAATGCCTTGTAAATCCTTTTCCAAGGTTAAACACCTTTTAATCCACTTTACTTTCTGCATGGTAAGTACTTTAATTAGTCCCATTCTACTGATGAGCAAGCTGAGAGTCATGAAGCTGAGTTTCCTTCTCAGGCCGCATGCTAGCACTAAAGCCCAGATGTTTCTGAGTACCGAGCACCAGATCTCCTGATAACACACTATATCATTTTAAGTGGCTCATTATTTCACACTTGCTACTGCTGTAAGAATGTTACAAAGACTGTGAGAATTTTTGTGTTTGCTGTTATAGGTTTGCAAATGAAAGGAGAAAAAATCTGATCAGAACCATGGATCAGCCAGCCCTCGAGGTTTATACAAATGAGTAATGGGATATCAGGCTTGTAGCTATCATTAGAGGCAGCAAGTTAAATATCATTATTGTGCAAAATATTTCATAGTTTAAATGTATCTGGAAGAAAAACCTATTAAAGGGAGAGTGATTCAGTAAGAGAACATTTTTCCTTTTCCTTTTTCTCTTTTAACAAACTGTCACGCTGAACTTAACCATTCCTCCAAAACATGAAACTAAGCCCTTTTGAGCAATTTCAAACATCCCCACAGATGAATAGACACTGCAATATGTCATGAAATCTTAGCAATTTACAATGCCTACATAACTTCCCAATAATATATTTCTTTATTTAAAAGCTATTTTATTGCTTCTTTACAATTTTCAACATGCATTTCTCTGCCCATTATAAAAAGCAGTAATGTGAGGAGAGAGGTAGGTGTCAGCTGAAGCAGAGATTGTAAGCCTTCCAATTTCCAGCCAACATAACAAACCACACCAATCACAACTTTGTGAGGGGAAAATGTTCTGTAAAATTATTTTTTGCATGTGTTTAAATATTATTCATAATGGAAAAATCTTTTTCTATAGAAATGCTTTAAAATAATATGCCTGGCTGTTACCATGAGAATGCTTTTTTTAAAAAAAACAGCCTTTTATAGTCACATATACTCTATCCTTTTCCATTTTATCAAATCTTGGTTAAAAAAAAAAGAACAAAATAGAAAATTCAGTATAATTTTACCACTGGCATTAGCAACAGCAATGACAAGTGGCTTTGACCTGTTCTTCCATTTAGCATTTCAGATGCTGTTCAGATTAATAGGTACAATAGGAGTTGGAATTTCCAGGGCTAGAGTTTAAAGGTCCTCAGTCCTGCTCCTGTCTGAAAAGACCTGTCCACCTGTGGACAAAGCCTCTGTCGGTTACCATGGCCCTGACTGAAGGGAAGGGTGAGCATGCGAGTTTCTTTCAAGCTGCAAGAAGGAGAGACCCCACTGCAGCCCGCTATGTGTCTCTTCCTGATCTGGATTGCGCTGGCTGAGATTTTCAATGACTTATCAGGCTACCAAGAGCCCCTTAGCATGTGGTTAGCATGCCAGTGTCAGTGCGCTGTTCTCCAGCGTGGAAGTGGCCCGTTAGTGCAGCACACTTCAATAGTTTAAGCTCAATAATAATTCTTGTTTAACAAGATATTAGATTGACTCTTATAAATTGGAAGATTGTTTTCATGATCTATGCAATCTACTCTATTAATAAAAATAGAACTGAAAGCCCTTGGCACAGTTCATTTCTCACCTCCACTTACAAGAGGGCCCTAAAGATAAAGAATCAGGCTTACCTGATTAGTCACAGTGCCAAACGCCTTGTGTACCTGAAGAGAATACAAAGCCACAGCTCCCAGGAAATTTAATTTAGTCCACAGGTCTGAATTAGAGAGATTTTAGAATACAGCTATCATGGGCAAGTAACAGAAAAATAAAAATCACATTTGTCATCATATTTTGGGGGAAACAATTAAAAAAATACTTGCTAAAACACTTTGAAGACTGGAATTTATGATGCCACATTTTAACATAAACAAGAAAATTGCAAGAAGACATATGAGTAGTCCAGTTGAAAATGTGTGAAAATCTAAAGATTTTCATTTGCATCCTTTAAGAGACAGAAACAAGGGTTTGCATCTGGTGTCTGTATGCTCACTGAATTTTCCACTGTCTGTTCCTTCAGTGCGATTCTGATTGTGCCGCCTTAAGAAAAAAAAAAAAACAGCTCAGTGAATGAGCAGAATGTGATATTCCACATACTGTTCCCACTTTGGGATTGTCATATTGCATCTGTGGGATTAATTGTTTTAAGGACTTGTCAAATTTAATTGGTGAGTTTCACAGCTCTAGTTTACCGAATACATCACACCACCAAGATCTTTTCCTTGTATCACTTGATGTTAATGCTGTGCTTTAAATATGGCCATCTGTGAACAAAGCCTACAGAATTAAGAAAACAGCTTTAGTAAATTAAAATCTTAGCGGAGGCATAATTTGAACATGTTAGCATTGTTTATCTGATGTTGAGTGTATTCATCTTCTTTTGTGTCAGGTATCCTGCCTTGTGCCTGTGTCCAGAGCACCACTCCGAAGTGCTTCAGCAGGTTTAGAGAGCGTGAAGACTGGAAGAAGAAAACCTGTAACATCAACAGCGGACATACAGTCTTTTCAAGATGAAGGAAAAACATTTCAAGTTTCCAGTGAAATCAAACTTGCTTCCTGCCTCGGAAGACTCGAGTTCTGAGACCTGATATGACATAGCCTTTTATAGTCTCAGAATTTTCTTCACTCAAATCCACATTTCCATCTTTTCAGTCTTTGGTTAAAGTCCCTCCTACAACAGGCATGGGGAAATTGCTAGACACCCCTAGTTGTTCCTTTCCAGTTTCCCTCAATCTCCCGAAGCATTTTTCCTTCAAACAGTTATCAAAAATAACAAGCTATTTACATTTCTCTTTCTTTGTATGTTACATATTTACTCACAATGTGTATACTCCAATAGGATCAGGAAAATAATTTCTATTTCCTTCTTTTTAAAATTAGTGTAGATCCAACATTTGTTAGAAGCAAGTAAATGTTCAGACAGTCATGACAAAAAAAGTAAAAGGAACAAGAAAATAATCAGCGTATAGAATAGTAATACACATTTACTTAATAGCTGAAATAATATTTGTAATAGTTTGCACTTGCTGTGGTCTTTGTGGCAGCACGATGCGGTGGCATTTACTCTTTCTCATTTCTCTACTTAAACCACCCTCTGAAGTAGAAGCCCGGCCCGCGGCCTGGCCGTGGTCAGCATGGGCTGCGGTAACCCATGAGCACACAACAGGGCGACGCTGCTGTGGGGACGGAAACTCCGGCCAGGCCATCTGGGAGCCCATGAGAGAGAGAGCTTGTTATGTGGGTGACAGGGAAAAGGAAAACTAAAGGAAGAAAGGGAAGGAGGGAGGGAGAAGGAATGGACAGACAGGAAGCAAAGGCAGAAAGGAAAGGAGGCAGGGACGGAGAGGGAAACAGGAGTGCTGCCTCACACAACGCACCGCACAGTGACTCCTCCTTCCCCTCCGCTCCCTCTTCCTCTCTTGTTTTTCCTCAAATCTAGTGGAGACTCTGCACCTATCAATAGAGCAACTGTAGCTATTTCCTGAAGCCACCTGAAGGGGGCATTTTGGCCCACACTGGGGAAGACGTGATGGCAGTGGCTGCTGTGTGTGCCCTTCCACGGGGCACATTTGCATGACCTTCAGCTCTCATTCACTCCCAGCCGCAGAGCCACATAATTCCAAGGCTGTAAAGCTCTGAGGACCCGACACAAATCGATTTACTCCTTTGGGAATGAGTATCTTCTTCAGACAAAGGGCCTCTGCAGGCTCCAAGCTTCTGAGAAACAGCAGTTGGCTTTCTGCTGATCTCATCCTTTAGGCCCAGTCTTTATCTGGGATTAATCAAGTGGCCCTTGGGGACCAGAGATTTAGCTCAAGTAGTACTGCTCCACCTTGGAAGCATAAGGGCCCAAGTTCAATCCCTGGTACTACAAAACACATTAAAAAATAAATAAATAGTATCTCAAAAACAACACATAGTTTCCCCTTTTCTTTGGATGTGCTTATTCCAGAAAAATATTCTTTAATATCAAAACTACATATTTATGTATGTGTAACATGTCAAGGACTGGTTGAAACAAAATTTAGAAAGAAAATGACTAGAGAAACACATAAATAAGGAAACTTTAGTAATGTCTCTGAAACACTCTCCTAGAACTGTTGTCCTATAATCTTAAGAATGCGTTAAATCTAAATGTGAGATTTGTTGAGTAGTTCTTATGGTTTTCACTGAATAACAACTAAATACCCAGATCTCCAACACGAGGTTCCCTGTGGGACTGTTTTACAATGCTCTGAAGATGCGTAGGTCCTCACAGAAGCTGCTCCACTTCGACACTCACAAAAATAAAAAGGAGAATAGAAGCGAGAAGCACAGTGGAAAGAAAAGCCCGGGAGAATGCGGGAGAGATTCTTGTCGTGCGACTGTACATCACCGCATACTGTGATGATGCTTCTAGCCGCGCCTGGATCTTCTAAGAATCTACAGAAGCTCATCATTTCCATAAACATGAGCCTTGAATTTTCTCACTGTGCTTCGGCTTCTCCATCCATGAAACAGACAATCATATTATTTTCTAACTAGAATTAGTACATTATACACAATGAATCCAGGGAAGGGATCAGGAAAAACACTCAATGTTTTCTTCCAGCCCCTGTAGCACACAGTGACTCAGAGACAGCAAGGCTGTGCTACTGTCCCCTGGGCCTCACTGGGAGGCCAGCATGGGCACCTACAGCCCCTCGCACAGCGCACAGGCCTCGGGTTTCAGCAGACATCAGACACCGGTGTCAGCACTGTGGCTGCTGGAAAGATCCTGGGTTAGCCTGGATGATTCAGATTGGATCTGTGATGACACTTGAGACATTTTATTTCTTACAAGGATTTAAGTGATTCTGATGCTGCTTGTCTGGGGCTGGCAGTTTGAAGCCCACTTAGGTGTGGCAAGAAATTAAATTGGCACAAGAGTTAGGGACACTAGTATTGAAACCTTACTATTGTACCTGGAAATATTTTTAAACTTTGCAAGCCACATACCTTCTTTAAAAACTGACTACCCTCCTGCTGGGAATGAAGGCAGTTTTTCAGGATTGCCTTCACTTTTATCTGAGGCCTGGGAGGTCGCCAGTGCTCCCTCCGGTTGTCAGAGGGCTGGTTTGCGACTCTTCTTCGTCCTCCTGACTGGTGCTTCTTCCGCCTCCAGTGGCCAGTGAGCTCAAGTCCCTGACTAAGCAAACTGCTCTCTGGTTCCAGGACGGACATTTAGCTGGTTCGTGCTTCTCTGTTCACTTCCATTTGCTTTCAGCGGGATCCTGTCCACTCTGTGCCCTCTGCTGAGAGACTGAGTGAATCTCAGAATTGTGTAATCGGCTGTCATTGAGACATGACCTGAAAAGGAGACAGTCCAGCAGGTTTCAGCCAATGGCGTTGCTTCGGTCCATGAATGCAATGTTATCTGTATAGTGAGAATTGACATAAGGACAATCTTTCGAATTCCACAAAGACTGTAGAGAGGAGGACCATAACATCATCAATAACAGATCATGAAAAGGAAACCTCATGTCCGAGGAAGCTGACGATTGAGCACGTCACCATTTATGCTTGAATTCCTGCAGTGCTTAACAACACACTCAGAAGTCAAGTTACAAAGTTTTGGAAAAAAACAAAGCTTGATCTCTGCCCCAAAGGCCTACAACTGTCCGGTAACAGGCTCAGAGGTCCCTGGGGCAGCTTGGGTCACAGACATCGCCGCCCTGTTCCCTCTTCCACTGTGTGGATCTCGTTGGACTCAGTCCTAAGCCTCCATTTCAAATTCGCCATTTCTCTGTGTACTTAGGATTTTTTGCAGGTGTATCTTCCTGTCATGGGCCTGCTGAACTTCCCACACTGCGAATCTTAACTGAGATACTAAAGGATAAAAGGATGGCTTTATTTCAGTTTTCATTTGAAGATCTTTCGATTAAAACATATTTCCATATCCACTTAATAAAATTAATCTCATTGATTCTGTTTTCACTTCCCACCACGGCCATCTTCATAGAGAGAAGCACCACACAATTATGGCTGTTAACTGAGAGGGTTTGGAGGTGGGTGGTCCCTGCTGAAGTTGAGACAGATGCTAACAGAGAAGGAGGAGCCTTTATTTCTAATGAACTGGTAGAAACGGACCAGTGAATGACTTGTTTCTAAGGGCCAGGGGCCTTGCGGGCATGGGAGAGGCAGAGATGGAGGCAGCATGATTCTGAGACCTGGGAGTGACAGGGCGGAAGCTGGCTGGCTTGTCACTGCAGGTCACAGGTGCGGGACACAGGTGTGGGACACAGGTGTGAGACACAGGTGTGGGTCGCAGGTGTGGGACACCGCTCTCCCTGCACTGACACACATTCTGCTTTTGGCATCAACCTTACTCTGTGCTTCTCCAGCCTAACCTTTTGGTGACAGTAAACATGACTTGACAGAGGGTCCAACATAGAAATTACATGATCTCTAACCTTTTTGTGATTTGTGACAGGTTTTGGACACATCTGGGCTAATCCATCAGGGAGGAAAAATACCTTTGGAATTATAATATGACAGTGATCTTTAGGAACGAACAGCCATGAATCCTGTGTGCCCCTTCCAGTTAAATCTAAACAGACAGAGAAATAATGACAATGCTCCACCTAAAGAAGCTCACTGGTTTACAGCTACAGGAATCTTTCCTGTTCAGCGAAAGCCCATAATAGCCCAGTACTCATTTTAGAAACAAAAAAAATCGTGCAACATAAACTAGAAAAATTATTTACAAATTTATTTGTAGGGCTGCACTGTTGAAAATAGACAAATGCTGTATATAGTTGAAAAATAGTGAAGTCGTCTGTAGATGTCTGTAGTCATTTCTAATTATTTGTTGATGTAAGTAGGTGTAGTATCTATTGGTAACATTTTCTTACATGAAAAGTATTTGGAAACAATTCTTACAAAAGTATTTGTCCAATATAAATGTATAAATAAATGTTGATGTAGTTACTTCTTAAGTGGGAAAAAAGGAATAAATGTAATCCAGTATAACTATTTGTAGTTATTTATAAAATGGGGCATAAAAAAGCTAACTTTTTTAAAGTATGAAAATGGAATAAGAATAAGCATAGTCTGAACTGTACAAAAAATTGTGGAAACCCAAGTGGATAATTTAATGAAAAGTAGAAAAATAAGGCTTTTATCTCTATCAAACACTATCCATATTTAAATGTATTTATGCACATTGGCATACAGGTTTGCGTATTAAACTAACAAATCTTGCTTTCCTCCCTGATGAATGGAATCTCTCTGTTCCAGTACACTTTTTTCATTTTACCTATTCTAGATTATGACAGAAAAGTTGATTATTATTACTTTCTAAGGTAATTAGAGTCCCTTTACTTTCCTCCATAGTGTAAAGTTTATAATAATTATCTTAGTATAATTTTGTTTGGTTAATGGAGGTTATACATAGTTAGCAATGTATCCTGAGTAAAAGATAAGAAATAATATCCATAATGTTTTCAGTCCTTATAAAGATACCTTCCCAAACTAAAACAAAATTTAGTGAAAATCATTTCATACAATTTAATCATGTTGTTTTTTAAATTATTGATTATGATAGAATTACTAGGGATCTTTTTTTTTTAACTCTACTGCCTGAATGGCTGAGATTTGTTGTTGTTTATGTTTTTGAAGTACCCACTGTATTTCTGGGACACCAATGTTTAAACATAGGTTTAGTTCACTCTCTGCTTCTGGTCCTTTCCTCAGATGATTTTAAGAGGTACTTTATAAATAAAGATTTTAGGTCCCAGATTGTATCTATCTGTTTCAAAGGAAGGCTTTGTTTTGATTATGGTAGTTCATTTAACATCAAACACTTGTAAACTATTATTTCAGTACACTCAAAGAATTTTAAATTAGCTTTCAAGCCATAAAAGGCTTCTTTATGACATTTTCTTTGGAACTCTTATAATACAAACTTGTAAAACATTATACTGCTTTTTAATGTCAAAATGACTTCCTAATTACTTTCTTAGAAGTCATTGACTTCTAAGATACAGGGAATAATACTTCTTTAAGTTAAAATTTCTGTTAAAAATGAACATCAACTCTTTTGAGTAGTGGAAGATTTTTATGTGTAAAAAATAATTTTTCAGAAATGTCCTTAATGACCTATAATTTCCATGTGCAGGAAAAACTCAAGTAACGTGGGTGTTAGGAGTATATTTCCAGGTAGTAACAAGGTGCTGGCAAATTTTGGCATCTAGTGTAGAATTTATGCTGAGTTGCTGACCCTCTTATGATAAACCCTAGTGTGTAGAGAAAAGCCAAGACTTTGGCTGGAGTTTCTGTGCTGACCAGCTCTCTGGTAACAGCAGTAGCTTCAGCTTAGGGATCATGGAGTCTTCAGAAGTGTCTGTCAACCCAAAGACTGAAAATACTCTGGTTCACTCCACTTGGATCTGGGCCATCTCTTTTGGACTTTTATAGACCCTTTTTAGAATTGCACACAGTTGGTAAAGATGAATGGAAAGGGGATAAGTTGTAAGACCTCCTATTCTCCTCCATCATTATGATTAGATATAGAAGTCATTCTCCTCAAAATACTCCCTAAGTAAACAGTCATCCTTACTAAGCAGTAAAACCTTCAGCATAGCTGTGTACACCCAAATCACTTTCAGAGAAATTCCAAAGCTTTAAACAGTGGTACAAACTACGTAAGAAATTTTGATGAGTGGGGAAAGATTTTGGAGACACTGGGTCAAACTTCAAATTCTAATTTAAGATAATTACTTTAAATGTTGAGATTTCTCCTGGGTTTAGGATTAGGGTGAGGACACCATTTTCTTACAAACATTTTAAAAATGTCTGGCAAACCTACATGAAAATGATCAGTTCAACCACTTTAGCTAAATTAATAGTTCTGAGCCACCACAATAAGCCCATAATAATCAGGGTCTTCTTTCAAGCAAGTGCCATACATAGATAAAATTAAAAGGATTTTTCTTCACTATTTTTAAAGGCCTTGAAATTTTAAGCAACTACTAAGTTACTGCAAAGTGGACAGTAGGATCTTCCGCGGGTAAAGAAGAATTATTGAGTTTAGCATTACAACAGTGGATGGTGATGCTTCAGAAGAAAAGTCAACATTTCACAGGTGGCAAGACAGCTTTAAAGTTTTCTTTTAATCTTAGTTTGATCAGGAAGGAATCCCCAGTAATTATCTGGGACCCTCGAATGAGTCCCATGTAGGTTTCTTAAGCTTTCTGGATGCTAAGATGGTTGGTTGGTTAATAGAATATGCCTTATTTGATGTATTTAATGTCTGATAAGCACAAGAGTGGTCAAAAAGAAAACAATAATGTTATTGACCACTGACATAATTTAACATGAAAAAAGTCTTTTTTCCTATTTTTTCCCAAAAAAATTTTCAAAGTCTGAAGGTCAATTATATAAAAAGAGATATGGCATCAAAAACAGTGACAGGTCATGACTTTGTACCCAGCTGATCACAAAAATGTGAAGAATCTTTTGTTGTTGTTGTTGTTGTTTGGAATTGTAGAAAATATTTGTTTAGATAGAATCTCTCAGAGGTTAAAGATTCTGTAGGTGATAGTCATGATGTGATTCATGATGGACTTTTCTTGACATGAATGTAATTTGTCTTTGGAGGCTTTCTATAGCTTCTCAGTTAATGACCTTAGGGAGTATTATGGCAGCAATCTTAGAATTTGATTTTTTGGAGTTAAAAAAATATGTCACTCTACATTGTAAAAGAAATCACAAGGAAATGTTTGTGGTAGGTTCTGATCCAAAGAAGTGGAGGAGGACTTCAGAAATCATCCATGTAAAATATATCTAGCATGTTATTTATTTTCCCATGAGAAGGCAAATAAATGCTGACTGCCTAGATCTAGAAGAGCTATAGAGGGGAGTAACATGAGTCCTCAGCAGGAAAGGCAGGAACTTTAGGAGCACGGAGAACAAACTGAGATTAGTCATGGAGACCACTGGGAAATAAGGAATCTCTTTTGTTTATTTTTGCTGTACTGGTCACTGAACCCATGGTCTCCACACTGAGCTACATCTCCAGGATTTTTAAGTTTTCCTTCAATTATTTATTTTTAAATTTTGAGACAAGATCTTGTTAAATCTCACAGACTATGCTTGCACTTATGATCCTCATGCTAAATTCTTCCAGAGTGCTGGAATATGCTACCCCATCTGGCTAATAATTGCTTTTTGATAAACAGTCCCTAACAATGCTTATATTCCTTTGACCTTCAAAGATGATTGTGTTAGTTTGGACCAAGGTTTTGATAAATCATTTATTATTTAGATAGGATAAGCCCCTAACATTTTCAAGAAATTAATAGATTCCCTGACCCAGAAGACATGAAGAGCTCATGAAATTCATTATGTTTGGATTCGGTTAAGTACACAGAAATGGAAAAACAAAGCTATTGAAATCTTAGCGCCTCATTCGTGTGTCACATACAGAGATTTCAAAAGTCGCAGGAAGCAGTCTGTGTACACACTTGACTTCATAGTTACACTGTAAAAGAATCTCTCCAAAGTAGACAAATTGGGTGTTGTAAAAAAAGGAATGAAAACTGGCTTACGAAAGGACTGAGAGTTATCAGTATATATTGGATTTGAGGAATATTTTAAACATTTGAATACTGTAATGGTCTAAAGATGCCTAAGAAACATAAAAAATATAAGACAACTTAGAGTTGACAGGATTCCACCCAGATTATGTAGAAGCCTGTGTCTTCCTTCTATGATTAAAGATGATTCTGTTTTATGGCTCAGAGAAGTCACTGGGGATTGAGAGTTGTCTCTCTTTTGGAGCCCTCTTTTAGTCCTTAGGCATTTTTAGCTCTTCTTTTTTTCCTATACTTTGGGATGGGCCAATTTTCTAGGTGATCTTTTGCTTTAAAATCTCAGCACAATCTTGTTAAGTGGGGGATTTTTATCAGTTCTTAAACTGATGTCTGCATTTTTCTTCTTAATATCAAAAGTTTAGTTTTAGTTTTTTTTTGTTTTGTTCTTCTTCTTCTGCTTTTTTTTTTAACTACCTAAATTTTCTTCAATGTATTCAACTGAAGGTGGAAGTGAGTATAATAGAGAAATCTGCCACTCAGTTGTTTGTTTACATACTAGAACTGCAATTTCTGCTTTTAGGCCATCTACAAAAGCATTGGAGAAGATAATGGAAATGTCAGCACTCAGGCTTAATGGAGAATGTTATATAGAGTTCTAATTTATCTCTCTCTGAATTGTTCCACCTTCCAGTATTTTACTGTTTTTAGATTGAACCAAAGTCCAAGTTACGTGGCAGTATTTGAGATATAGTCTCTCAAACAGATTGCTGCAACTCATATACTTTACACATTCCCTTGTGGTAATCTGTAAGTCCATCTTCAAGTCTTGTTAGTTCCTGTTTGCTAACAAGCATTTGTAACTCCTCACCCAATGCGACAACTCATTCACTGATAGGCCTCAAGGAGGATTAAGCCCATGGACGAAAGACAAGTTTGAATGTTTCAGTAACATTTTTCCTTTCCTCCCTGGGATCTGGAGAATCTTTAACAATGTCACAGAAATATACACCTGACTGGGTTTGAAATCCACGAGCCAGAAATCTCCTTCAGGAATATCTTAAATATTTAATGCATATTTCATCAGAAAAGAGGAAAAAACTAGAAAGAAATTTACAGAAATTGAATTACATTTTTTGGCTGGAAAAGGAGAAGGTGAGGGAAAGTGGGATAAAATAGAAAGGGTAGAAATGAATTAATCTCCTCTATTATCAGTTCCGGGGGGGAACCCAGCAGCCATCGACAGAGTTCTAGGAGATGAGCGGAAGTTCACGTGGGGGACTGTAGAGGGCGGTAGGGTCAGGGTTTTCCTCCTTACCGTGAGAGATGACGGGAAGTCTGGGTTTCTGTGCAGGACACAAGCATAATCTGATGTATGCACTGGGTTGATTGTTCTGGGCGGTGTGTGTAAGAATGTCCGTGGGTAGCGTGAGGGAAACAGAGGCAGAGGAGCAGTCTCTGTGCTAAGTGTGAGAGGGGACAGTGACCCAGCCATGAGGTGGACAGAGTTCGGTGGACCAGCTTGTGGTCGTGGACAGACCTGAAGCTGGAGTCAGGGGGCTCTGCAGATGCACCAGGAGCAGCTGTTGTACAACACAACATAGGACGATCCTTAGAATGGGGAAGACACAGTGAGGGTCATCAGTGCGCAGGGGGGCAGTTAGAACCATGAATAAAGGAACCCAAGTCGGAGACAAACGCGAACAAAGAAGGGAGCTGAGTTCCAGACGCTCCCCGGTCCAGAATGGGAAAGACTCCAGGAACCGGGGTCCAGCCAACATCTAGACAACATCGTCTCCTGAGAGGAAACGCAGGAGAGTTTATGACCAGGTACGTGATCCCGAGCCTTTGGTGTCCCTGTCCGAACTGCTGTAAGTCACCTTCAGACACTTTAAGAGTACGATTTCCTTTTGTTTAAGGTAGATGATGCAATGCATCTTACTGATGTTCATTTAAACTCAATGAACTGTTTTGCTCATTCGTATTGTTACCTCTATGTGGACAAATAGTACTGGTTGATATATTATGAAGTGACATAGCAGGAGGAGTTTGGGGAGTCAGGTTCTCCCAAGTTTGCTCTAATTCATCCTCCTTCAATCTCCCAAAGTCTCTTTGTAGCCTGGCAAATAATATTATATTGTCAATTCAAATAACTTCAGTGAATGTATACTCACTATGAGTAAGCTTTTTGTTTGACCATTTGTAAAACGTTTCATTTAATGTTTTATTTTGGCTAACTCCAACCTTCAGAACTGACCTGTTAGTTCCAGAGCATCCTTCCTGAACTAAGACAGAGTGCAGTAGATTCTCATTCATCATGATAGTCCTTCAGAAATCATGTGCACACTGTCTTCTTGAAGCTAAATGTGACACACTGTTGACTATCCTGGTAAAAGACTTTGTCTAAAAAAAAAAAAAGACTTTGAGACTATTAGTTATCATGTGACTTCTGCAGCTCCTCTTGAAAACGTGGTAATGGAGCCAAGTGGGGTGAGCATGACTCTTTCTGCATTGGACAGTGTCATGTGTAGTCAGTCACGTAGTCCCATGCTGGTGACCTAAGGACTGTGGTGCTGGCTGTGCTGAGGATGGGCAGTGACAGTTGCTACAGGCACGGTGATACCAGCAGAGGTACTTTGGTTTCTATCACTGTTTTTGACTTTGACGTGATTCAGGTTTTGAGTCTTTTTGAGCTTCCAGATGACTTGTAAGTGTATTTCAATGTAAAACAAGTTTCTGAACAACTTTATTGTCCCACCAGAGGGGTGCTGTTGGCTTCATCCTAGTTGCCTGGTAGTTCCTGTGACTAACCCTTCTTCTGTGTGTCCTTTACTCTCGCTGTTAACTGCAGTGCGTGGCAAAGCACTGCTGTGAAGATTATATTCATATGATTTACTTGAAAGCCTGAATATAATAATTCCTGTAGAATTTTGAACAAGTCCTGACTTATTTCTGGACCACAACACTGTTTTTTTTTCTGTAAAGTGGAAGAAAGGGAAGTTCCATGTCCTTCACACCAGTAGAATCCCAGGTTTCAAATCAGTTTTTGCAGCTGCTCATGCTGTACATAGGCAGCTCTGTGTGCATAAATTGCCTTCTGCTATTTCTGCTTAAATTCAAGTCTCTGTTTTGTTAAAGCAAGTACTTTTTTTTTTTAATTCTCCAGCCCTTCACACACTGTTCATGGACTCTTTCCATATCTTGTAATACCTCATCATTTACCCAGGTTGACAAGTACCAGGCTGTGAGCTGTGTCTCTCCGCCTTGATATCAACAATATAATCCATAAAAACAATGCCCTGAACCTGGCATATATGCTGGCCATATGATAACAATATATTATACTACCTTTTAATTCCCACAACTCAAGAAATAGTTATAATTGTTATCATTAGTTATTTATTATTTTTCAGGTTAATATAATAAGACAAGGTAGTTAACTCAATTGCACCAAGTAATTCCAATCAACAATTAGAAAATCATTAAGATAGATTTCAGTCAATGGCTGAATGACCTCCTAATTTAAAATTTTTATTGGTTTACATTGTATCCATTGCACATTGTCTTTGCACAGGCTGGAGCCCTCAGCCTGTCTGTTAAAGCACAATATGTCTACAACATGCATTACAAACAAATTGTATTGCATTTAGTGCTTCATTGTCATTGAGAATTTGTGCTATATTTTTCAGAATGCTCACTCTGATGATACACTAATATGACTGTACTGTAATGTGTGGAACATTTTCGGGTGCAGAACACTCCTGGATTCACCTGCTCGTGTCTTAAACAAGGTAGCATTCCATTGCTCTATCTAAATGTTCGCTAATGGATGATAGGATCAACCTGACTATTCTGCTAGATTTTACTACATTTCAGAATGTATTGTCATAGCGTGGAGCACTCACTACAAACCAAAGGCTTGAAATCTAAGGAATTTATGTGGCAAGACCTTTGTCATTGTTAAATGTGGGCATTTATTCTACCATTCATATTTTTATTCTGCATCAATATAACAAATAGACTGAAAGATGCTTTTCCTAACAAGATTGTTTCACGTCACATTCCTCCAGCACCGTTTGGGAATGTCATTGAATAAACTAATAGTAGGCTTTTGTGCCAAGTAATTATGTTATATTGCCCCCCCCCCTCTCACTCTCTCTTTGGCCGGGAACTATTTTTCCCTGTAAATGAGGTACTTAAACAAGACCACACTTTTACAAGTAGAGTGGAAGAGGATTCGGTACAGATGTTTTTCTGGTGAGATATCAGATTGCATCTCACCCACTTGTACACTGACGTAACAAAGTGATTGGTCAATCAATTAATTAATCAACCTGTGGTTCTGATAGTCACTGCAGCAGGTAGCAATTAAAAACCAAGTGTGTAGTTTTAAAAGATGGGGTGTTCATGATAGCTGAGTGTATTGACGTTTTATGTTCAGAAAAACACTAAGAAACCATATATATTAATGTTTGCTTTAAGCCAAGTTTTGAGGAAATTCATTTCTCTGATTGGCATTTTTTAGAGGTACAAAATGGTTCAAGAGGGTTAAATAAGTTTCTCCAGCATGGTGCATAACTTGCTGGCAAAGTGGAGCTGTCAGAGTTGTCTGTTTGTCCATCTGTTTTCCCACAGGTGTGTTCTTAATTTCTCATACCTTCAGAAAAGAAATTGGAAGATATTTTGAAAAAATAGTGGAGTTGAATTTACATATTTTAAGTGTAAAGAAAAATTCATTTTGTAAACTGGTACACTTTTAATACTTATCTGTTCATCCATGTAGGAAAATCTAACAGTTTGAAGAGGAAAGAATGAAGTGTTTTAAACACATATTTCAAAGGCATAAGTATATTGAACACACAGTCTAGAATTATCACCAGGAAATAAGGCTAATTATGACCAACATGTATTGATATTTCACAAGGATGATACTGTAGCAGCAAAATTACTTTTAAATCTCTTTAATTACTTGGAGGCCAGCACTATCATTTTGCTTTAAAATGAGGAAACTGAGGAAGTGTATGATTTCCCAGTGGTTATAGCTAACAGAAGTTGGAGGCAGACTACCAGGATGAGTGTATTTATAGCTGGAAAATCGGATATTTGAACTTTACATGTTCATGCTTCACTCTGTCATTTACTTCTACAGGTCAAAAGGACTCTCTGAAAAAAAAGTACCAGTACTCTTCAATGTGAGTCTTTGCTGTTTTCGTTCAGTTTTTCTTTTATGTGAATCCTTATTGGTATATTATATATACAAATCCTGATCACACACAATATTGAAAATTTATACCAGTATATGACATAATTTAATTCTCATCTTTTTCCTATTCCCCCACCCACCTTACAACCCCACCCCTATATACATAAGTTTTGTTTCCCTTTTTTTATTACCATCATCTTTTTTCTTACATTGTTTCTTACGCTTACACACCATTTCCCTTTGAATATTTTCTATTTCACAATATCTGCCATATATTCTAGAGCTCATTTATATCTTCAATTTCTCAAACCAGAGTAAAGATAAGGTATTTACACTTTTGTGACCTATGAATATGCCCCAAGGGATGTCTACTTGAATAAAAATGACTCATACATCTTTCATTATGGCAGAGTAATATTCTACTTTATATGTAAAAAAACCCACATCTTCTTTATCTAGTTTCCAGTTCATGGGCATTTGAGTTGATTCCAAGATTTATCTATCACAAAGTGAACTGCTACAAACATGGCTGCACATATGTCACTGTGATATGAATCTTTTCATTCTTTTGTGTACATACCTAGCAGGGGAATAGCAGGGTCAAATAATAGGTATTATTGGATCTTTTATCAGTTAATTGATTCATGGTATCAAAAGAAGATAATATAGATAAGAACTGAGACATCTTTCAAGGTTTATTATTGTTTATTATTTGTTCAAATAAGTCTTCCTGTTTCCTGACATTAAATTAAGATGACCAAGAGATGAAAGAGTTCAAAGAAATTAAAAGAGTTACCTAATGAGATCCAGAGCAAGCCTGGTTTATTAAGTATTTTGGAAACAATCTGAATCTTTCTCATACTTATCTTCAAGGGTTGGTATTGGCTCCTAACTGTATGATTGAACAAATACTCACTAGCACTATGTAGACCACAGATTTTACATTGTATATGAGAATTATAAAACTGAACTGTGAACATTAAAAGCTCAAAGGAATGATTTGTTATGAGTTCCTATTAAGGTGCAGCAGTATACAATACTGTGGAGTGAGTTCTCATCTATTTAATCCCAAGAAGGAAGCCCTTCATGCACTGATGTGTCTCCTAGTCTAGCAGTGTGACATTTATTTCTTTATTCACTTCTCCCTATATACAATGGGTTAAATAGTTCTCCCACACTGGACTAATACTTTTGTCTCCCAAAGTTGTGTCTTTGTTGGCTAGAGCATAGGACCTGAAACTGTGCACTCATTTCAAGAAAAGACAGCACTAGGTAGTGAAAAAATAATGTTTAAAGTCAAATGGATGTGTGTTCTAAACTTAACCTCTGGATTATCCCATGATGTGGTTTTATTCCTCTAGTATTTGTTTCCAGGTGTTGCATTATGATTCTTGGGACAGAGTTTGGCAAATATTACATTAGAAGGTACAACAAAACTCTTCAACTTCACCTAACTTATATATCTTACAGGCACTGAGAAAATATCTTCTGTGCTTTCATTTATGCAGATATATGCACTTGGGAACCAGTAAAGACAGCAGATCCACCCCAGTTCCTATTAAACTGTTACTGAAAGAAATCACAATCACTCTCTGGGTGATTATATATGAAAAATTATTATGATGCTTGTCTAGTGTCACCCGCAAGGGTCTTCTTGTCTTGGCTTCTCCCTTCTCTCTCTTTTTCATGGTAGTACTCACTTAAGCACCTCTCCTTTGACAACACTTTTACCATGGCATTTTTTTTTTTTTTTGCCTCGGAGGCACCAACCATGGATGAAACTCCATAGCCATGGTAGATTTCTCTTCCTGTAAATTATGGAGGATTTCTTCCCAGTGATGAAAGGTAACTAAGATAAACAACAAAAACACCAATGATAGCAAAATGTTAATTGCACTCTACAATAAACATGTGTCCCTTGAAAATCTAAATGTAAATAGTATTTCCTGATTGGTGGGTAAACATATCCATGTGAAATCCAGGCTTCTCTCTTCTTGTTATCCAATACCTTCTTAAGATTTTTGATTCTCTAATTCTGTCCTTCAGAGGCAGAAGAAGGTAAGAGAGGCACCCACTTTAAATTCTTATTTCCAGAAGTGACAGTAACACACTTTCTATTCCACTGTTGCTGTATGCAAGCTTCAGTGTTTCATCCAAGTAGATGTAAATGGAGATGCAGAATGCAGACCAACTAGCATTCTGTTCCCTGCAACAAGTCTGCAGTACAGAAAAGGAGAACGGCATTTAAGGATTATCTCTGTGAAAGATATAAGGTCCATATGGCAAAATCAAGCTCCAAACAATTGAACAGAGGGTGGACGTTCCATCAAAACTAGCTGCATTCAAAGGTTGCAAAAACATCATTATGAATGTTGCTGTAAAGTTGAAACTTCAGAAGGGGAAGTGACCAATGTCAAACGTACTCCATTCGGAAAACGTTTCAGCTCCATGCTGTTCCTTGTGCTCAGCTGTCTGTCCTAGAATTGGGGAGTATGGATTTTAGCAAAATGCAGCCCCTGATAGAAAGGCACTTCTAACTCTTCTTTGTGTATGTGTGTGGAGGACAGACATACAATCATATTTTTTGCTCCCAAGGTCTCCTGTACTTTTAATTTCTGAGAAGTAATTCCTGTACTTTTAACTTTGACTTACCAGAGTCATTGTTTTTACACTTCAAATTACAGGAAAAATCACTTCTTGGCCTTTTGGCTAAGAGCAAATGAAGTTTGGGAAAATTCTGCCTGAGGTCTCATAGGAAATTGTGAGGAATGTTTGGAGAAAATTCTCAGAAAATTCATTCATTTATTCAATCACATGAGATAAATGTACTGAGTTCTTTTATTGAAGGAAGAGATGAAATTGTAAACAGCTAGATCTATTGATTTATTGATCATCTTTAGTGGATTACATACCTGTGGATTTGTGAGTGGAGGGTAACTTCTTAATTGACTTTTGGAGAATGTGGTAAGAAGTCAGTATACAGACAGTGTAAAGAAAAGCGGCACAGTATGGCATGAGACTGTTAACATAAAGCCTTTTGAGTATTTTACAGGTGATTAAAATTTTTCACTGGCCAGTGTTATGAAATATTAAACCAATTATAACACTTTGGTAGAATCAAAAATAAATGTATGAAGTTGAGATTAGAATGAATATTTTAACTAGTTTATGTTGAGAATGTATAATACTGAGGTAAGGATGGATTAGAGATTTTACTGAGGAAATGAATTTGATTTATTTATTATATTTACATCTTTAGGTATGTCTGGTTCGATATAAATTTGAAACCAACTTTCAGACAACACCTGATTTCTCTTTTGTTGATTCCAGTGGCTGAAATCTGAATTAGGATTCGTCTTTCTATTTAAATGCAGATGCAGACTTTCCACTGAAGGTTTGGGGGTCACTTCTTTGAATGAAATACTAATATATAAGGAAGTTTCATTTACATGACTATTTCATCTCAGCGCAAAACATCTTTTTAGAGATACCTAGAATATTCATCGCAATACTTTCATAGCTTTTTTACATTTACTTCAACACTATGTGCTACAATTTTTGTGCTAAATAATGGAAATAAATACAAATTATACTTGCAATGGGCAGTAGAAAGATGGAAAGGAATTTTACAATGGAAGTGATCAATTAAATAATACTGAGTGACCAAGTCAAAACTGAAATGAAGAATTCTGAAAAGCTAAGTGCATTGATCCACTGACAGAGGTGTAACATGGAGGGCCATTTTATGCCTTTTCCTTTCATCTCTCTTTTTCCATCCTTTAAAAATTGAATCCTTCTAAGAATGTTTTAAAATGTAGAGCTTTGGGTTACCTATGCCCGCTTATCTAATGTACACTGAAGAGCTGCTACAATTGTCTCCACTATGGAGATTTCTAACACAGGAAACCAACTAGTGGAGTTAAATCATTGTGAAAGGGTAGTATTAGTATCCTATTAAAGGATTTCATATTGCATTGAATAACAGTTGAAAAGAGAGTTCCACATGACAAATTTGGTCAGTTGCTTTGAGAATTTAAGTCCAACTAGGTACATGTAAATTAAACGTCTTGAGTGGGTAATACAGATACACAAAGTATAACATTAGACCATGTGGGAATGTGACGCTAAATTACTGACCTCTGAATCACATGGCCTCAGAGTGGAGGAGGAAGCAGTTTGGGATGCATTATTAACTTGAGTTTGCAGCCTTAAATACGAAGCAGTGTATTCCTGGTTTCCCAGGCACGGTCCTCATCTCTCTGATATGATTTTCCAGATGGCTGCTTCTGAGTTTTCCTGGGCATGATTCCTGCATCACCTCCACTCCATACCTCTGTCGCCCTCCCGTGTCCTGGAGTGACACCGTCAGGTGCACCCTCTGTCCATTGTCTCTATTAAGGGGGTCAAACTTCAGTCCCCACAAGAATTACCCAGACATGTGGTGAAGTCAGATTCTGCAGGGTGAACAGGGTCTCAGGAATTCTAATAAGAGCTCCCAGAGATTTTGATGTAATGATGCCTGGAACTATCCTTTGAGAAACTTTTTTTTTTTTTTTTTTTTTTTTTTTTATGTTCCAAAAATACTCCCTATCTATTGCTGAAGCCAAGGACATTCTTCTGGATTCCACTGACATGTGAGCAGCCATTAAAAATTTTTTCTTGATTGTTGCAAATTCCTGACATCTCCCATAAACCACCCGTGTCACAGCGCAGTAAATGCACGCTGTTCAGTGTATTGTTCATACTACGTTCCTTGGCTTAACGAAATTTCCCTTAATATTCCTGAGTAACAAAGTAGAAATACAGGTGTTATTCTTGACTCTCCCATATATTTCACTCATTTGATTACTTTCAAAATCCTGTTACTGTTAATGCTTAAGTTGACCCTGAATTCATTCTGTTATCTCTTACTGCTTCTGCTTTAACACTACCACCATCTTTCCTGATCATTTAATCTTCGCTTTTCATGTAATAAAAAGTTTTCAATTTTTAATACTATTTTCCCTAATTTTTCCACATCCTCAGAGTAAAATTATGCCCTTCTCTGTAAACCAAGTAGAAAACCAACCATAGACATGGGCTGATAAATTAAAATACCCTAATTATGTTTATAGATTAATCCACGACACAACCATAATTTAACTTCCCATTCTCTTGTCTTGCATTTCTACTAAATATACCATAATGACAGAAATTCATTCTAGTCATTAAATTACTTTTTTCTTTTTTAACTTCTGGGTCTCTTGGAGTTCAACAAAAGTGAACTTAGTAGTGAGGATTCCCAGGCATTTATTTCTCACAGTTCTGACAGTTGTGAAGTTCAAGATCAAATGCTGTCAGCAGCATGACACCTGATGAAGACCTGCTTCCGTCCAGAGGGGAAGCCAGATGAGGTCTCCCTTGTTTATCAGAATCTCACTCTTGAGGTCTCCACCCCATGCTTTTGTCATCTCCGAAGACGTCACCTTCTAACATGATAATATTGGAGAAAAAATTTCAACACTTCAATTTTGAGGTCACTCTAATATATAAGCTATACAGCAGCCTGCACATATAGTTTCCTCTTACATATAGTTTCCCTTTATCTCATGACATTTTCTGTCTCCAGGTAAATGCCGTGTCCTGGGTGACAGCCCCTGTTTAAGGAAATGTAGAAAAATTGGCTTGGATCCATTATCTAGATGTGCCAGGATGACCTGATTTAGAACATTTAATATATCTTCCATACAATCTTTAGTATAAAATTATACAAAAAACCTGAATTTTGTTATCTGAAATTATAGTTGAACTGGGCAACCTAGATTACAACAGGAAAGCTGAACATTTACTTGTAATTTTTATTTTTCAGGGGCTACTATCTTATGTCTCTTAAAGGCAGAAATCTGGTCTCCATTTTTCTACACTGTGTTTTTCCAAACACTTTTTGAGTAGTTCCTGGATGTCAAAAATATTTGATAAAAGAATGAAATGTTTTATTCAGTTATCAAATCTCACTATTTCTAGTTTTCATTATAACTTTCCTTATCTAAATCAGTGACAGAGTGCTGTATCTAGTACATATGAAGAGTCATGACTTTTTAAAAGAATACTTTACAATACTTCATACTTTAATGAAGTTCATGAATTAAAATGAATATGATTTATCTCTCATGCCACAACTTGAAGAAGCATTGTATGAACCCCAAACTGAAGAGATCTGTTTTCTCAGAGCAAAGTGTTAAGTAGTGACATCAAATACCATTTTTTTTCCTTTTTTTTTCTTTTTCTTCCCCCCCCAATACCATTTTATCTGAAAGAGAAAGAAGACCTTTTTGCATGATATGACAAAGCTCCATGGATTTTTTTCTGTTCTCAAAGAAGTTCATAGTTCCCTGTTTCAAATACTCAAACATGTGTAACAATTTTGTCCTTTGAAAAAAAGAGTAAGTTGAACAACATTTTTGAATTTGGATCAAAGTCCTCTATGTATTGGGATTTGAAACTGTGAATTGAATATTTTAGTCAATTATAAAAATAGAAAAAAGCAATACCAATTATAGGTCCATTAAAACACAGCTTTTCATAATTGATTCTAGTAGCAATTGATCTCCAAATGTCACAAGGTGCCATGGGGCTACTGGAATTGATGATGGATAGCAATTTTAGGAAAATTAGCCACAAATAATGCAAAGCAAAAACCGCATCTGTTACATGATAAGGAGTAATTGGCAAATGAAAAAAAAGTTAGATTTTGGAATTAGTTGAAATGTGCTTCTGAACTCCACCCATGAAAGCATTAATAAGTAATGGAATAAGTAATCAAGAACTTAGATAATGTCAGTAATATTTCTTCACTGAACAGATGCTTCATTAGC
This sequence comes from Thryonomys swinderianus, assembly GCA_004025085.1. Lineage (NCBI taxonomy): Eukaryota > Metazoa > Chordata > Mammalia > Rodentia > Thryonomyidae > Thryonomys > Thryonomys swinderianus. The sequence goes on along the minus strand of PVIC010014698.1, from coordinate 10,122 downwards.
CCTAACTCCATGCCTGGCGTTAGCATCCCCAGCCATTAAATGGGAAATAAATATGTAACAAATAGCGGGAGAGCATTGAACTTGGGGCCCGTTCATGTAAATTATGCCACCTTCTTGACTTGGTTCCCCTTCGCCCTAAGCTTGGGGTCCTTTCTGGGACACGCTTTTGTTTGTTTGGGGTTCTACTCCTCGTGTCCTCCATCCTAGGACTCGCCATTCAACCTGGTCGCTCACTGTCCTCCCTCTTGCATGTATTCAGTCCTCAACTGACAAATTCAGTTGGTCGATTAATCTTTCTCTGTACCTTGATTGCTGTCTCTGTTATCAGGACTTTAATATTACTGTTCTGTGCTCTTGGTTCCTTTAGGTAGCACCAATTTCTTTTTTGCTAATCACTGCTTATGTAACAAGATATTTCTCTTCAGCCCTGCTGATAATTTCCTGCCTGGTCTTTTATTTCAAGTATAGCTTCCGTACCCGTGCCATTAGCACAACTCAATTAGATCACTCCAAAGCAGCATTGAATCGTAGGTCAAGATCTCCTAATTACAAATAAAAGCTCCACGTTTTTTTCTAAGTCTCCCCACACGCACTTCCACCTCACCTACCATACTGCCCCCAAGCCATCAAGTGTCCCTGTTTGCGCTTGGAAAGGTGGTTGCTTTCTCTGTATTCCTCACAGAAGCATTCTACTGAATTTCAAACACATAATACAGCAACCAATGGAAAACTTGACTCTGGTCCTCATAAAATACATATCTCCAACACAGTTTTCAATTGGCATCTGTATGAGATTTGTGCTAGGACTCCTGCAGATACAAACTATGCAAATATTGAATTCCCTTATATAAAGTAATTAAAATAACATAGTACATATGCAACCTATGCACATTTTCATGTATAACTATAATTATAGCTCAATTACTTATAATAGCCAGTAAAGGAGAAATACTGTGTAAAGACTTGTATATTGTTTAAGGAATAATGAAAAGAAAAAATCTACACAATAAGCACAGATGCAGTTTTGGAAAGTATTTTTGATATGCAATTGGTTGAATCCAGAGACATAGAGGGCTGATTTTTTCTTACATCAGTCCTCTAATAAACAGAGATCCACATGACCTTCTATCCAGCATTAGCTCTCTGAGTGGTCAAGTAAGGCCTTGTGTTGAAGAGGAAAAATTTCCAATTATGGAGCAGGATTAAGATATATTTTATATCCTGAGTGATACACAGACCTCATATTGTATAATATATGTTAGATGTGTTTGTACACATCTAACTTCGGGGATTTTTTTTTTTTTGAGATGGAGTCTTGCTTTGTAGTTCAGGCTGGCCCTGAGCTCACTATGGAGCCCAGGCAAGCCTTGAAGTCAGCAATCCTCCTGTCTCAGCCTCCTGAGTGCTGGGATTACAGGCATGAGCCACCACACCCAGCATGGGATGTTTTAATAAATATACAGCATCTATGTACACACATACATTTATACGTGCATACAGAAATAGCTCTCTTGGGCCGGAGGGTTAGCTCAGTGGTTCCGGCGCCTGCCTCGCAAGCGCAAGCTCCTGAGTTCGATCCCCGGTTACCACATATAATGCTGGGTGTGGAGACACGCCCACCAACAATCAACACCGCATACCACAATGCCGGACGTGGTGGCTCACGCCTGTAATCCCAGCACTCAGGAGGCAGAGACAGGAGGATTGCTGAGTTTGCGGCGGCTTGCCTGGGTACCATAGTGAGCTCAGGGCCAGCCTGAACTAAAAAGTGAGACCCTGTTTCAAAAAGCAAAAAAAAAAAAAAAGAAATAGCTCTCATAATTATCTGAATCATTCCTCTCCCTGTCTTCAACTCCCTTGTGCTGATAAGAAAATCTCTTCTGTATCCTATAAATTAGTACTAGGTCTTACCACCCAATTCAACTTTAGAAGCCAACAAAAGAATACAAAGTGCCAAACAATTGACAAATATTTTAGAGTAAGAAACTCCATGGTTTTTTAAATGACTGATTTTTTTTCAGAATATCTAAAATGCAAAGTGGATAATTTCTTTCAACATTTTGTTTTAAATTAAAAAAAATTTTGAAATAGATCTCAGTATGTTTGTTTTTTAATGCCTCCTTCTCCATCAGCTAATGCTATTTTTTTAGCCCAAAGTGGGTTTTTGAGAACTGTAATGTAGTAATTGCTTTATTCTGACAGAAATGTCCATATGCTGAAGGTTTGAACATAATCCTTTGATTGGCCTACTCAGATGTAAACATCCCCAGTGGGTAAACAAGTTCAGACTGTTAATCATTTCCTGAATATTTATGCATTTGTGGAATTGTTAATGAGATTTTACTTTTTTTCCTTCTCCTACCTGCTGGAGATAAATGGTCACCAGGAACACTGGTTCTCAGGATTTGGGCAGACTGTGTGATAAGATATTTTCCTGTTTTTTTTTTTTTTTTTTTTTTTTTTTTTTTTTTTTTTTTTTTTTTTTTTTTTTTTTTTTTTTTTTTTGCTTTTTGGAGTCAGGGTCTCCCTTTGTAGTTCAGGCTGGCCCTGAGCGCACTATGGTGCCCAGGCAAGCAGCCGGGAACTCAGCAATCCTCCTGTCTCTGCCTTCCGAGTGCTGGGATTACAGGCGTGAGCCACCATGTCCGGCATTGTGGTATGTGGTGTTGATTGTTCGTGGGCGTGAGTCTCCACGCCCCGCATTTTATGTGGTTACCGGTGATCGAACTCAGGTCCTTGAGCTTGCGAGGCAGGCACCGGAACCACTGAGCTAACCCTCCAGCCCTCAGTCACGTTTTTGTACTGGTCTTTGGGTTCCTTCAGGGCACTGTCAGTTCTGGTTTTCACAACTTCCTTGGCTGTGCATGTGGACTGCTTGGATTCTAACTTCTGTCATATCTTGGTACAAATTTCCCAATGTTGAGTGTGATTGTGAGCTGTATATAAAATGTAACAAGAAAGAATTCAATAAAAAGAAAATCCGGCTTGTGTTTGCTTCTAAATGGCTCTGCTCATTAAACTCCAAGTTTGACTCTTAATATATTGTTTGTGTGTTTTTTAAAGCAATAAAATAATTCTATTCATTTCTTTAATTGGCTTTGTTTATGTAATTATTAAATTAAGCTTGCTATGGAGTGTTACTCCTACTGGAATGATCATTTTTTTTTTTTTTTTTTTTTTTTTTAGACAGGGTCTCACTTTGTAGTTCATTCAGGCTGGCTCTGAGCTCACTATGTAGCCCAGGCGAGCCTCGAACTCAGCAATCCTCCTGTCTCTGCCTCCTGAGTGCTGAAATTACAGGCATGAGCCACCACTCCGGGCATTTGTGGTACGTGGTATTGATTGCTGGTGGGCATGAGTCTCCACGCCCAGCATTGTATGTGGTTACCAGGATCAAACTCAGGGCCTTGCGCTTGCGAGGCAGGCGCTGGAACCACTGAGCTAAATCTCCAGCCCTAAATTATACTTAATAGTGAAACAGAAATTTCTTCTCATAAGTAGACTTGACATTCCAAACAATTTCTTGTATATTTTAAATTACTTGGAAATTACATTTTCTAAAGCAACCGAAAGATAAACTTGGTCATAGTTTCTAAAAATTTTGTAAAATTTAAATTTTCACAGTTGAATCCCTGGTGTCTCAGAAAAAAAAAAATTAGATTTGCACGTTGGAATATGTAAGTAGAATATTGATCATGAAAAAGAAATTTTATTGTAAAGATAGTACAATAGGGTCGAATTTAAATGCCACTTAAAAAGAAGCGATTTCAGAGGAGAGAGAACGGCATGTAGATGGATTCATCTTCCTTCGCCAGAGAAGCGGAGCAGAGCGGTGACCTTCGGTGTCTTCCCAGCCCCGCCTGAGATGGAACGATATCATCTGGCTACGTCAGGGGGAAAAAGCGATCCCATTGCCTCTGCCAATTCATCTTCTGTAACCTGTCAGAAATGGCCAATTCAGGATTATCAAGGACTCATTTTAATCTCGATTTCAATTTCTTTTCCCAGAAGTATTTTTGCCAGAGAAAGCAAAAGTAACGAAGTTTTCTATCCAACTTGCAGTTTGAGTTTCTTGTCTCTTTTACATCCAGATTAAGTACAAAATTTGGAGGGCCCGGGAATCACCGCGACCCGCTCTCTGTTTCCTCTTCCCAACTTTCCCGATTCGGGCAGACTTTGAGAAGATCCAAAGTAAATTTATTATAAAAACCTCAGTTCTCTATTTGAAAAGCTGCCACTTAATGGAAGGGTTGCAACAACCCTTACTAAAATTAGCAGATGCCTCTTACATGCCTGATTTTGCTTTAAAGATCCAAATTTATTACTTTGCTCCAGCAATTTATACAACACTGTATTTGGAAAAGGCCAATACTTTGGTTCATTTGTCAATGGTAATCAGTGCTTAATGAAGCAAAGTGTGGCTGTGTTGATATTTTTATTGTGGCATTTGATCATTCTTTCGTGAGCAGACCTTGAAGTGGCCTTTTTGATCCGGAAATTATCTGACCAAATACTGCTTTACTTGTTTACATATTCGTTGGGACTCGCTACTGACTTTCCTTTATCCATGGAAATTTTTAAACAATGAGTTATTACCTTTATTTTCTAGCTTTTTGAAGTACAAGTCACTCTGCCTCCCAATCTACATTTTGAATCTAATTTTCCCGACTGCTTCAGGTTTCCACTGCTTCAGCCTAATGGAACTGCTCATCGTTTCATGGAAAATTCGCTCACTGTTGTTTTCTTCTCTCTTTCTCTTCCCTTCATGGAGCTCTCACCTCCAGGGCCTCATTCTCAGCTTGACCTCAAGTGCTGAATTTTCTCTACCAATTCAATCTATCCAGTCCGGTAATTCCATGAGTTTTTGCTGACTACAGTTATGGGTTGCTTTTTTCATGCTTTGTACTCTGGATGGGTGGTCCTATCAGTTAGGGCATTTTTTAACTTTATTGTTTTTCCTTTCAGGGTACTTATTCAAGTACTTCCACAGCGAGGACTCTGCATATGGTCGTCTTTACTTTTACCTATGCTTCTGCTTTCTTTCAAAATGTTCACCTATACCTGACCTTGTCTTAGTTTGGCCTACTTAGCTCTGCCTCTTGGCGTTCTGCCTTCTATTGGGAACCCCACATTAACCCTTCTTACCTGTGCCTTGTCAGCCCCTGTACTGGAAGAAAAGAAAGGCATGGCGACCCCCACTGCTCTCACATCTCTGCGTAGCCTGCTCGCACCCTCAGCGGGCCGAAGTCCCTTAATCTACCCTGTCATTCTTCTTACATATTTCACTTCTCTGCTATCCAGAAATCCCAAACGAACAAAAACCTCCGATCCCAGCTTCTTTCTGCCTTCCACTCTTCTCCAGTTGCAAGTTCTTCCCCGGTTGGAGGCCCAGGGCGAGGCGCACTTATCCCCAGTTTCCAGGGGCTCTGCTCCTACTTATAATCCCTTTAGTTTTTCTCATGACATGACTCCACCGTTGTTAACAGTGGCTGAATGTCAACAATGTTAGTGGCAAATTTACAAGTACTTATGGCAAATACCTGTAGCATTTAGTGCTGCTGTGCGGTCTACTTAAACGGTTTCTTGAAGGGCCTTTCTTCTAACCTGACTGTACCTTCTCGGGAATCTCTGGTCTGTCACCCCCCTGACCTAATTAAAGCGTCTCAGTCCTGATCTGAAGGAGGCTCCTCGTCACTGCACACCTCATTCCTGCCTAGGGATCGCGAACATCTACACAGCGCTCTACTGCAGACGTTTCCTACCTTCCTGCATTATCCCCCCAAATGGCCCAGACCCCGTTTTGATTCCTTCGTTAAGAATCATGTAACCCAACAAACATCCCATATCCAGAGTACTCCAAACCCAGAGTAAAAGTTCCAACAATAGTTGTTCAATTATATTAAACAATGAATATTTCAAATCTTTGATTGAATGATTGATCTATATTTGAAAGAAACACAATAGAATCTACAATTTAGAACACCTATATTCAAGTCTATTGTGTTCATGATTATTTTCGTATTTAGTGTGGCATTTGAACAAGAATCATGATGATTCATTTCCTTGTAGATTAAGAAGTATTGTACCTTTACTCATTTATTGGAATGTCTGATTGAGGTTGGCTGTAATGGTTTCTACTTAAATAGAAATGTCACTTTGTTGTCCCTTTTAGGCTGACCTGAAGTGACTTATCATTTGCATTTTTACATTATATTAAACCTGAGTTCTTAGAATGGAAAAGCTACTGCTGTCACAGTTTGGGTATGTGATTATGATTAATATATTTTTCCCACTTCCCAAAAAGAAAAATGGTTAGAAAAGCTCAATTTAACATCATTCATTTTTCCTAGCTTACCCCACTTCTTGTTTGAGAGAGCAGCAGGCATACAGCAGTAACAAAAATGTTGTTTTAAAGGATGATTCATTTTAGCATAGTTTAAAGCAATCATTAGTTTGTGACCTTTCATTAATAGAAGAGATGCAGAAATCACAAGCAATAACCACTAATCACTAATTAAAGTCACTGATGGGAGAAATTTGAAAGAAACACTGTTTACTTTTGCTTTGGAAAAAAATTCAAAAGTATGCCAAGCCTCTGCTTAAGGTTACAAATTTTATCTAGTACAAGCCAGCCAACACCCAAATGTGCACTCCATGTTAATCACCATGTCTAATTAAAATTGGAAAGTAAAATATTGCCTTTTTATTAAACAAAAATGAGTGTTGATCCCTATTAATTAAAAGGAAATTTATTATCACAGGATGGGGTTACAAAAAGCCCTTAAATGCCACATTGATTGTAAAATAAATATTTTAATACAGACATCAATGAAATTACATTAAACAAGTGAAAATAAATTACAATCAGAAAGCACATTATTTCTTCTACAAGTTTCAAGGAACACTTAGTCTCCTGCCTGGTCTTGTTGCTTCCTGTCCGACTTTGTGAGAGCTCCACTCCTTTCTGTGGTGGAGTGGTCTGAGCACAGTCAGATTGGACTTTTTCCTTTGTTAAAGTCCAGTGGTTTCTGTCTAGTGCTCAGTGTCCAATTTCTTAATGAAAAATGCTGCCCTTTCATGAGTGAGACAGACCTGCCTATCACCGGGTTAGTTAATATCACTTATACAAACATGCACAATCTCTCTGTAGCCATGTACAGCTGGACATTCTTTTCAGTCTTGATGTTCATTTCTTTCTATGGTTATTTACACATCTGTTTGTAATCCATGGTGGAATTTCTTCCTTTCTTGACCTAATTCCTGCTGATTTTTATTTTTCAAGACATTTTCCAAATATCACCTCTTCTGATACTGGTTTCTGATGCCCCAATTTCTTTTAACCCCAAAGCCATTGGCAATAAACACATGTTCACACTACCACTGTAAGCATCTGTTCATGTGCCCGCCTCAGGGAAAAACTCTACTTATGTTGAGGACTAAACTTTCTTTAATTATCTGCTGGCTGCTGGTGAACTGCATTCTTTTGTGAAATACTTATCCACACAAGGTAAGGTGCCAGTCCCACAGCCTAGAGCAGCAGGACACTGGGCACCATCTTGAGGAGCAGGTTAGCAGCAGACAAAGAATAGGTTCTCAAGTCTTAATTGCCAATTGAAATAACAAAGAAACCTCAGCTTTGAAAATCACTGAGAGAGAAAGCTAAAAATCATCATCACAAAATTATAACAAGAATGATGAATGTCTGTAGCCCTCTTTTCTCTATAATTTCCCTTTCTGTGATTTGAGCTGCCTACAGTCAAGTGATGTCCAAAAATAGTAGATGGAAGATACCAGAAATGAGCAATCCTTAGGTTTTAAATTGTATACCATTGCAAGTAGTGCAATGAAATCTCACGCTGTCCTGCTCCACAGTGACTCGTCTTTCACTGCAGAGTCTATGCTGTATATACTCCCCTCCTGCAAGTCAGTTAGTAGCTTTCACAGTTATCTGATGGATGGGTAGTGGAAGGACTGCCTTGTTCAGGCAGGTCATTGTTATGTAATATCCTGGTATATGGCCCAGTATCACATTGTCTAACAGTACCCCATACCCAGTATGATAGCTCCTCTCATTCGTCTCACCCCATCTCAACCTACTGGTGTTGTATCTTCTCACATCATTACCAAAAGTGTGAGGATGGCACATAAGATATTTAAGAGACGTAGGGCATGAACATATTTTTAAAGGTCATATGTAACTATGATTGTCTTCTTTCTTTAATATCATACTGTGCCTAATTTCTAAATTGCATTGGTCATCAGTATACATTTATAATAAAAATATATATACAGTGTTCAACACTATGTGTGGATTCAGTTCCTCATTTGAGATTGGAGCATATACCTCACTGGAAGAAAAAGTACTGTTATATTGCATTTTATTATAATTTACTTGTAAGTACAGACAAGGCATATTTTTGACCATGTTTTATAGGCCTATGATAATTCATTGAGCCAACAGCTGAATTTCTCTCCTCAATTTCTTTCTTTAATGTTAATCCCACTGCTACTTGGCATTCTATATTTTTCATCAACTGGGAGTTATGATCTTCAAGATCAAGGCTCATCTTGATGATACAGGCAGATATCCCTTTGCAACAGCACATCTGGGACTTTGTGACCACCTTAGTATTCACCTTTACAAACCTAGATGGCACAATCCACCACACTCTGTTATAATCTCACCGGTCATACTCGCTGTTACTGAGAGAGGTGAAGTCATGTGGCGATGTAAAGGCTGAAGGTTAAGAACAAATTCACCACCATTAGTCTGACTTTTAAACTTACAGTTAGATGAAGTATTTCAGGATTTATAGTAGAGGCTAAGGTTGGTATTATGGAAACAATGTCAACTTGATCCTGTCCTAGGAATGGCTAGTTCCAGAGGCAAATGAAGATCTTGCTCCTGATAACCTTCCAAGCCTAGGTTGGATAGATATTTGTGACATTTCCTGACAGTTTCAAGGACAAATGTTTTATCCCATAATGTGCTGGCAGCTGTTCTATCGGCGGAAGAATTGCCACTCAGACATCATCTTTCTATCAGGACACTCCCGGCTTGAGGTTTTATCTCTAAGACAATGGTGTGCTATGATGGGAAGGCATTAAAATGTGGGCAATAAGCAGGTTTCCCAGAGGGGCGATCTTGCTACTCAATGTGAACCTGATGGAGAAAGCACAGTGGGCATCATCTGCAGTTCGACAGGATCAATTTACCACCATTGACTGGAGAAACATTTGATTCATTTCAGCTATAAAGCATTCTCTAAAAGGTTATTGATGTGATTACATTTCTCTGGAGAGAACAAGCACATGCTAATTTGCCATATCTATTTCAAAATAATATTCTTATTGTGTAAATCAACTCAGGCAGCGCCAGCATTAGGTGGTTCATCTTGCAGGGCATATGGAAACAGAATGGCTTCCTGATATAACTCAACATGCAGATTTTTGTGAAAGTGGCGAGCAAGAACGACCTTTTGTCGATAACTTTAACAATGATATGTGTATTTTCTGGAAAAAAAGAAGACTGATTCTAAAGCCTCTTGTAGAAGATGTTTTTCTTGGAACATAAAGACTTTCTTTATGGGTGATGAGGACTATAAAGGAGCAAGAAAAGAGAAACTTTTGCACTATTTAATCTTTACAAAGAAACAAAAAGAGTTACACAGGAAAGGGTGTCAGTTTTGACTGGTGAGAGAAACCACGGTGATACACAAATATGGGACCCCACAAACTATACCAATCTTGAAATAAAGGGAACTCAATGATACTAATTTTTTTTAATCTGGCTTTGTTTCTGGATTTCTTGGCTCTGTGCTACCTAGTGAAACACTAATGATAGATATAAACATTCTCCCTGCCATGTCTACAATGGAAAGCTTGATGATTTTATTAGCAGGAGCACTGATGAAATCTCTGTTTGATGAACATTTATTCTAATAAAGATGCCCTCTGTGGAAGAAAGAATAATAAGGAGGAACAAACAAATGAAAGAAGGCATACTTTTAATCATAACACATTTACACATGGTAGTCATGTGACTTCAATAATCAGGTACCACGGACCGGACCCAGCAGCCCCGGGCCCGCCGTGCCGTGAGTCCAGCGGACTGGGGAACTT
>PVIC010014697.1:0-36170 GCA_004025085.1 Thryonomys swinderianus | reverse complement strand
AATGTGATGAGGGGAAGGAATAAATATGATACAGAAAGAAAATAAAAGAGCATGTATAAAGGGGGGAGGAGGGGGAGTGGGTAGGGATATGGGTAAAAATGAGAATTAACTTGTGGCATATACTGGTACAAATTTCCCAATGTTATATGTGATTTTGAGATGTATATAAATTGTACCAATAAAGAATTCAATTTAAAAACAAAGAGGCTAATTCTCCAGGAAGATACTGCAACACTTAATGGATATACAACAGACTGTCAAATTATGAGGCAAAACTGATATAACTGCAAAGACAAAGAAAAATGTCGCTATTATAACTCTATACTTCAATACCCCTCTAGCAGTAATGGATAATCTATCAGGCAGAAAATTTGTAAGAATATAGTTGAACAAAACAGCACCATCAATCAGCTGGCTCTAATTAACATTTATAGAATACTTCATCCAAAAACACACTCCTCTCAACCTCATATGGAGTATTCATCAAGAAAAACCATTATCCTGGGCCAGATAACCCAATTTAACAAGTCTCAAAGAATATAAATAATCTGCCCTATGCACTCACAATTCAATGAAATCAAACTAGGTATCAGTAACAAAATAAATAAATAAATGAGAAACTCCAAAACTCATGGATATTAGACAATAAACTAAAAATTGTGGGTGAAACAAGAAATTTTGACAGAAATTCAAAAATTAAACTGAAAATAAAAAAGTATACCAAAAGTTACAGAAAAGAGGAAATAGCATTATGGAAATTCAGCACACATAATGCATATATTAGAAAGAAAGAAGATTTAAAATCTGCAATCTTAGAAACAAATGTTAATACTCTAAGAAAATAAATGTTCATTATATGCTTTTAAATATGATGTGTAGAATGTCTGTGATATTAACACATTGTTATTTTTCATATTCTAACATAATAATAAAAATATTAACCAATAACTTCAGGCAAAATAGAAAAATTGGAAACAAGTAACCAATAGAGAAAAATCAATGCAATCAGAATTTGTCTCTGAAAATACTGACCAAGGGCTGCTGATGTAGCTCAGTGGCACCATGCCTGCCTGGCAAGTGCAAGGTGAGTGAGTTCAATTCTTGGTACCAGAAAAAGGAAAAGAAAATAAAGAAAGAAAATATTGACCAAACTGATTAATCTCTAGTCAGCTAAAGTAATAAATCCTATGAGAAAAAGAGATAAAAATTATAAATACCTGGAATTTTAAAATGTCAATCATTATATATTCTAGTTACAAATAAGAAAGTCAAGGAATAATATGGGTAACTTTATATCTTGATAACCACATGAAATAGAACAATTTCTTGAAAGCCACAATCTACCAAAAGTCACACAAGGAGAAATTGATATTCTGAAGTTTGTCTAAATCTATTAAAGAAAAAATATATTGAGTCAATAATTATTAACCTTTCAAAGGAAAAGGATCTAAGGTCAGTGATATATTGGTGAATTTTTAACAAAATTTAAGAAAAAAATTACACAAATTCTCAGCAATTTCTTCCAGAAAACAGAAAAAAATATGTCTAAGCTTATTATATGAGATCAACATCACTGCATGGTAAAAAGCCATTACATATAAGAATAAGTAAAACCAACATCTCACATGAACAATGGTGGAATAATTTTTAAATAAATTGAATACTACATAAAAGAAAGTATCCATCACAATGGAGCACTTATTCAAGGATATGTCAGGGTACTTAATGTTTGAAAAGCAATTAATGTAATGAGAACATCCATGGGGAAAAGTACAAAGTCATAGGATAATATCAATAGATTTATAAATACTGCCTGATAAAAATCGAACACTCTTGGGCCAGAGATTTAGCTCAGTGGTTCCAGTGCCTGCCTCACAAGGGCAAGGTCCTGAGTTCGATCCCAGTAACCACATAGAATGCTGGGTATGGTGACTCACACCTACCAGCAATCAATACCACATACCACAGTGCTGGGCGTGGTGGCTCACACCTGTAATCCCAGCACTTGGGAGGCAGAGACAGGAGGATTGCTGAGTTCACGGCGGCTTGCCTGGGCTACATAGTGAGCTCATGGCCAGCCTGAACTGCAAAGCGAGACCCTGTCTCACCAAAAAAAAACTAACACTCTTCACAATTTTAAAAATTATGTTTGGAAAACTGGGAATAGAAGACTTTCTGGAGAGGCTGAACACTTTCCCAGAATAAAGCACAGATGTCTCCTCTCAATTATACCTATTTAACATGTCAGTGGAATTCCTTGCTAATCCAGTAAAGTAAGAAAATGAAATAAAATATTCAGGTTCCAAAGGAAGAAATAAAGCTTGCTTTTTGCAGGTGACATGTTTATCTATATAGACATTCAGAAAGAATCAACAATAGTGAAAGTATCTCCTTTAGTATATTCACCATATTTTTTAATATGGTGAATATATATAACACCTCACAACTCTAACCAAATTATCCAATAATTGCACTACTTGATTTCTACCCAAATGAGTCAAAACTAATGTTCATAACACAGTGTCCACATGAAGTTTTATTTCAAATTTATTCATCATTATCCAATACAGAAGCAGTCAAAATGTCCTTCAACAGATGAATGCATAAACTGTGGTACCATAGGATAGCTGCATTCAGAGTGATAAACGGAATGAGATAAGTCACAAATAGACAAGGATGAAACTGAGATGAGTACTACTAAATTAAAGAAGTCAATAAACAAAGTAAAAACTCTGGAGACAGTACATAAAATGATCAATGTTTGTCTTGATTTTGCGAAAAGGAAGGGAAGGATCAACTGAAAGCACAGAGGGGATTATGCTGGGGTAAGGAAGCTACTCTGTATGATAGTGAAACGATGAATATAGGTAATTATACCCTTGTCTAACTCATAAGCAAAACCCAAGGAAATAACCTAAACTGTGGATTTAGGTAAGTACACATGGCTCATCAATAATAGTAAATGTAGGGCTGGAGATTTAGCTCAGTGGTTCCAGCACCTGCCTCGCAAGTGCAAGGTCCTGAGTTCGATCCCTAGTAACCACATACAATGCTGGGCGTGGAGACTCATGCCCACCAACAATCAATACCACATGCCACAGTGTTGGGCGTGGTGGCTCACGAGGCCTGTAATCCCAGCACTTGGGAGGCAGAGACAGGAGGATTGCTGAGTTCGAGTTGCCTGGGCTACATAGTGAGCTCAGGGTCAGCCTGAACTACAAAGCGAGACCCTGTCTCAAAAAATAAATAAATAATGATAATAATAGTAAATGTATTTGCTAAAACTAAGTTGTGCACTACCAAAATTAAAGTGTTGAAGCTGAAACCCCTAATCTGCATTTGAGCACTTTTGAAGTTAATTAGGTCACAAAAATTGGAACCCTTGTGATGAAATTAGTGCCTAATAAAGGGATATGAAGGATGCTGTCCTTTTTCTCTCTCCCTCCCTCCTTCTTGCTCTCTCTGGAGAACAGTATATGCTGACATAAGTTACATCTCAATTTTGAGGGTGGACTTCAATTTTTGTCATAAAGAACCACTCATTTCTATTAAAGTAATGAAAGGCCTCTGTTTATATTAGTTCCTGTCTTAATCCAATGTAGAAAGCTGATTCACAGTATTAATCATAGTTTAGAGCTTTGCCTGCCTTATACTATGAAACTTGTAATACTTGTATTTGAAATTGAAATTTTCTTAAATAAAACTTCTACAAATCTCAATTACAAACTTGATTACAATTTCTTCTTTTTAGAAAGTCATGAAGAAATATTTAAAAATATACAATAAGTACTACAGGTCAATTTCATGACAGGCATTCTTTGGGGAATTAGATGAAATCTAAGCAAGCATTTTCCTCTGTATCTCTTGTATGACCAGTGATGCTAAACATTTCTTCACTGGTTTTCATCTGAAAAATGTCTGTTTATTTCACATGCCTATTTTTTAAATGGGTCTTCCAATTTAGCAGGCTGACTTTTTAAGTTCTTTATATACTCTAGATAGTAGTCCTTTGAGAAATAGCTAGTAAAAATTATTTTCCATGTTGTAGGCATGAATGTGAATGGCAGAGCAGTGGGGATAAAGGAAGTCTTTGCCACTGTTGGCAAAAATGTAGACTGGTGCAAACACTCTGGAAATAAGTGCAGAGATTCCTTAAAAAACTAAGACTTGATGTGCCATTTGACCCTGCTATTTCTTTGCTAGGTACATACAAAAAGAATTAAAAGAATCTTACCACAGCAACATTTGTGCAGCCATGTTTATAACAGCTCAGTTTGTAATAGCTAAATCTTGAAACAACCTAAATGCCTATCAATGAAAGACTGGATAAGGAAGATGACTTTTGTGTGGTTTTGTTGTGTTGTGTTTTAAATAAGTGGAGTATTATTCAGCCACAAAGAATGATGTTTAAATCATTTATACTCAAATGGATGTACTTTGAGGAGGTACTCATAAAAGAATAAATAGGACACAGATGTGTAAATACTGTACTTTTATCTAGCATGAAAAATTGAAGGTGTAAATGAATGTCTAAATGTATATTAGGTATTATGAAATAGGAATATGATGTGCAAAAGTAAAAGGGAAATGGCAGGGGAAAGTAAAAAAGGGAAAACTTGATAATTACAAAAAGGAAACAAAGCTTATATATACAGGGGTTGGGGTTGTGGTGAGAGAAGGGAAAGGGAAAAAAAACGGGATCAGGATTTGTCATATACAGGCACAAGTTCTCAATGTTGAATATGATTATAATGTATGTATAAAATGTACCAATAAAGTCAATTAATAACACTTTAGGTCAACTGAGCACAAACACTTAAGACTTCTTACCTTAAAAGAGCATTTTTTCCATCACTTCTTGTACACCAAACCTGCCGGGTCTGGTAACCTATCTCTATGCCCCAGAGCTGTGAATGTCGACGTGCTTTGTAACTTTGATGTCTGAAGGTAGCTTGCTCATTTGAATCAGAGTTAAAATCCAGAACGGATGTTTCACTGAGATTAATTTCTTTAAGATGAGGGAGTCTACATTTACTCCATGGTCCAACCTTAAGGCTGAAAGTATATTCATCTTCCCCAAGAGGACAGGAAGTAGGGGCCTCGCAGCCTCTCCACTCGGTCAGGTTTGGACACTGCAAACCTCCATACAGAGGGGGAGCTATGATCGTCCGAGTTCTGTGCTGCAGTTGCTTCCCACAGCCTTTGCTGCACTTGGACCATGGTGAAAACTCAGACACAACACAGTCCCGAGGGCAAGGAATGAGGCAAGCTTGTTCCGTGGGGGGCTGCGGGGCAAAGTGTTCACATATTTCACTGGCGACCATGGTTCTGTTCAGCTTCTGAAGACAGCGTACCGCCCGGTGCTGCAGTCCGTGTTGAGCCGTCACGCACTCTGCAGGCCGGGGCTTGTCATCACCGTGCAGGTAGGGAACAAGTACACAGTGATGCCAATCGGAAACCTCCCATTGGAATAGGTCACTGTGCCAGTCACAGACTCGGAAACAACTCCTCTCCTTCGGAGGCCTGCTGCTCTCATCACAGTTGGACAGACGACTGGTCCAACCCTCAATGTGAAAGCACCACACAGCTCGGCTCTGCACTCCTCCTGGTCCACAGTCTCCTGTGCACCTTCCCCAGGGCCCTGCAGACGAAAGAGCAAGGGCACAGATTACTAAGATGGTGCATCCAACAGTTCATAATAGAGGTCAAATGATACACTGCCCAGCACAGCCATTATGAAAGTACAAATTTGGGCACTACAGAGACAGTAAAATGTAGCAATTAAAAATGTTGACTGCTTCCATTTGCTTTTTTAGAAATCCCATTCTGTCTCCAATCGGCAACACAGAACTGCAGAAAGTATTTCGATCTTCTCAATCTCCATTACTTACCTGCACAATAAAACATGAACCGAAGAGCTGCTCTGAGGCTCAATGATACAATGTGCTGCCAAGTTGACAATGCACATTTCATAAATGCTGGGCACCACTAAAATGACGATGTTCCAAAGTCTGTATTTCTAAGCCAATATTAATACTTTCTAGTTAGGCAATGTTTCATCTAAAAGAAAAGCCCTGAAGACAGAATTTTAATAAAGTAGGATTTTCATGTTTCCCGTCTTTCAGCTATTACTCTAAGAAGCTCAGTGATATATTTTAAAAAGTAATTTACTGAACTATCTTAAATATATTTTCATTTTCTAAATAACTGTCTTCAGTTTTGGCGAATGCTTGCAGAGTGATCTAGGAGGAAAAAAATCAGATTCAGGGGAAATTTTAGGGGAGTAAAAAAAATAAAGCAATGTTTCTGACTTGCAAAGAGAAATTCTGCAGCTAAAATCCTTGAAAGAGATCTACTGTTAGATTCTTTTTTCTTTGTACTTTCTTTTTTGTTCTTCTTCTTCTTTCGGTTTTATGTTAGTTTTTCTGAGACAGTCTCAGTTTTGCATCCAGGCTGGCCTGGTACTCCTTGACTTAAACAGTTTTCCTGTCTCAGTTTCTCCACTAGATGAGATTACAAGTGTACAACATTACCTCTTGATGGTTTTGATTTCTGATAGGGATTGACTCCAGGAAAAGCTTCCAACACTAGATCATCATATAAGAGATCTTTTAATTAATGAATTAGATGTGTGGCAAAGAGTCCAAGATATGTACAGACTAGGGAGCTGTCTATTGAAGTTTATCACATTTTTGGCAACTGATCTATACACATACCAGCTGGACTTATTCAAAAGTCAAGCATACATCTTTTCACAGAGGCAGCCAGTAATCACTTTGTGTCAATGAAAAAAAAAAAAAACTAAGCTACCTCCTTTTCATTTTACTTAAATATGCAACCTGAAACTGAAAAAGTTTCATAAGGTTAACTAGGAAGGCTCCCTCCCCATGCCAGGACTGTGCTGGTTTTAAGGCACCTCAAAAGCCAAGAAGCATGTTAAGTGATACAAGCCGAAGAAAGAAAATATATTTTGTCTATTATAATATCTCATCAGCCACCTCAAATTACATTTAATTACTTCATGGAAAATATTTTCACACACATCCATTGTAGGGATAGTAGACATGTATGAAGCCACATGTGTTAAGGGAGAAGTATGTACTCTCAGAGAAATGAGTGCCTGCACTTGAAGCCCCGTGCTAGAATGAACACCTCTAACTATGGCAGGACCACAGATTCTGGTTTGAATGCATGGATCTGCCTCACATCCTATTCTAGCCACCTGATCCTGGCATTAGTGGCAATACTGTGTCAAGCTACAGTGACAATGACTTCTGTCATTGTCATTATGAGATTAAGACAGATTCACAAAGAAAATACCCTCACTATCCACCATGCTCACAAGAGACTTCTCTTGCTGAAACAAATGGACAGATTTTATTAGACTAAGTCAGCTTTTACTCAGCAAAATGCTCCTGGATTTGCCCATTTAGTTCCTTTGGAATTTGTTCCAGCATTGACTGCTCCTAATATAGTGATAAACATGAACAATGAATGATACTCTCAACACTACCTGGTTCCCGTAACTGCCCCCAGACTGAATGGTGTGTTCCTAGATTACCTATAAGTTTATACTTTGCACATTGCACTACTTGTTCTTACTTGAAAATGACTTGCAAACTTTATAGTTCACTTTATGCATTTTATCCACTCCATCATCTATGTGAGACAATGCTTTCTTTGTATTTAAAAAAAAAATCCCACAATTACTCAATAGTGGATTATTTCAGAAACATTCAACTGTAGCACACTTTTAAAATTTAAAATCAATTTTGAATTATATAAATGTTACTGGATAAAGTGAAAGGACAATTTTTTGTAAAGCAATGTTGGTCTCTAAATAATGGTGTCAAAAGGGGGATAGGGGTAAAAAAAGAAGGAAAAGGAAAAACTCTGATGATTAAAAAGAGGAAATAATTTATATATACAGGGGTGAGATATTTAGGGGGCAGGAGAATGGGGAAAATGAAAACTAAGTTTTGTCAGATACTGGCACAAAGTCTCAATGTCAACTGCGATCATAATGTGTATATAAAGTATACCAATAAAATCAATTTAAATAAATAAATAAAGGTATTAGTTTATCTCTATTTGTTTAGGTATTAAATATATGCAATGGCCCATTACAGATTTTGGGTGTGGATTAGTGACAATAGGATCAGAAAAGTCAAGGTGTTCCTAATCAACCTTGAAAAGTTTAAAATGAAATTTAATTCCATCTTTTCAGGTGACCTCTGTTCTTCTTAAAGCATTTAACCAACACTTCTCTTATTATAATATTGTTTTCTTATTAGAAGTCCTGAAATTATTTTAAAAATAGTTAAGGTAGTTCTTTTTTTTATTATTTGAAGTCATTCCTATTTTAGGAATTAGTGTTCTTCCCTTAGCTTTCATACTTTCCATGTAAACTGAAATTCAGTAAATGGCAATTTCTTTTTTTTTTTTTTTTTTTTTGAGACATGGTCTCGCTTTTTAGTTCAGGCTGGCCCTGAGCCCTGAGCTCACTATGTAGCCCAGGCAAGCCTGGAACTCAGCAATACTCCTGTCTCTGCCTCCCGAGTGCTGGGATTACAGGCATGAGCCACCACGCCCAGCACTGTGGTATGCGGTGTTGATTGTTGGTGGGCATGAGTCCCCATGCCCAGCATTATATGTGGTTACCGGGGATCGAACTCAGGACCTTGCGCTTGCGAGGTAGGCGCCGGAACCACTGAGCTAACCCTCCAGCCCGGCAATTTTCTTAAATAAAATATAATTATTATTACATTTGCAGGTGTTTTTTCTTAGCTTGTTCTGATCTCCTATTTGGAAGTTAATATTCTTTCAGTATGACTAAAACAAGTAATGAAAGTGGAATGTGAGCAGTGATGTCTGCTGCTTACATTTGGAAATTTAGGGCAGCCAGCTCCTGTGAGGTAAGATGTGTGCATGTTTATAAACATTAAACTGGGCACTGAAGGAGGCAGTCAAGAAAGAATAGTTCTTCCTGTGAAAGCAGACTTTGGGGACAGCTGAAAAGTATGTACATAACAAGGAAATGCAAAGTGAATTGTGAATGCTTAGAATAAATGAAAAACAAATTGCAAACAAGACACAGGAGATGGAGACCAGACCTCTTAGCAATTGACCTATAACAATTTGCATTTCTTACGCACAGAGAGAAAATGTGTTCCATGATTTATTCAGTTTTATTTGGCAATGAACTTTCAACACACACAAGTGAAAAGCACACAGTCCTGAGGAGTTCACCATTTCAAAAAGAATGCATTTAGAAGTCAAATAGACTTGCAGTTTGAGATCTGACATCCCATGTCTAAGTTCAGGAATAGGAAAGTTTAAGAATATGAGCAGCTGCATGAATAAAGAAGATTGTTTCCTTTAAACTTGCCACAGATATCATAAAACATGATTATTTTCAAAATACATATTGGAGACAAGTAATGTAAAGAAACATAAGAAGCTCATTCTTTTAGAAACCAGCTCGGCCATTTACAAATTGTCATTTAAAAAAGCAATGAATAACAAAGAAAATAAAATTTAGAACAATAGAAACACTAGAGTAGGATTTTACTAATAGGATGTAGTTCTAAATTTAAGTGCATGCTATGCATGTTCTTGAAAGGGCTCAATAATAAAAGAGAGATAATAGTTTTATACATATCTACCTAGACCAACATTATATAAAACTGTTATTTATCTGCAACTTCCTATCCTGTCTGTGAGATAAATATAGTTATGACAGAATAAACTGCTAAGCATCTTAAGCCAGGGCGGTTTTAAGTAATAAGTGAAAACTATGATATAGTATTAAGTTCATGGCAGGGCAGTAATGATGAATTTTCAGGTCATCTTCAGCGTTTTAATTCTGTGATGTCTTTTTCTTTCCTTTTTTTCTCTGCCAGTGTTTTGACAAGAAGTGTAAATATGTGAGCACTCTAATGTAATATTCCTCTAGAAGCAGAAAAGCACTGGGAAATTTTATTCTCTTAATTAAATTATCGCTAACTGGATTAGTTTAGATGAATATATCACCCAATCTAAATTAACATATTTGGGACAGATGTTACAAACCTGCACCTAGGTATGGTGCCCACTAAAAATGTCTTCAAAGGCTAGGGGCATATTGGAGGTCAGAAAAAATATAAATATACTCTGAAAGTTTTTACGTGGTACTTGCCACTGTTTGAAGAAGTAGCAAGCTGATTTAATACCATTCATGCAAAAGGAAAAGATGTTTGTTTTATTATTCATTTTTCCTAGCCACAGCTTTTATTATCCTAACATTGTTTTATTTTTAACTTGGACAAAGTGGTTGAAGAATGACATGAATTATAATGCAGAGCTTTAGCGTTTTCAGCAAATTATTGGTGAATAATTATTCTACCAAAGCACTCACAAACCTCAGAATTACAAAATCTGATACAAAAAACAACACTGACTTCTAAAGATACTTCACTTCTATGAAACAGCTCAAAATGTCTACAGTAACTTTTCCTTCTCAAAGGCTTCATATGACTTTGGAATAAAGTAGTATCTCTTTTATAGAGCAAAGACTCATGTAAAACTTAACTTTCTTAAGTGCATCTAAGAACCCAAGAATGAGAAAAGCTAACACTCATTTTCAAATTATACATTACTTCTCACTTAATTGGCAGTATATTAGACTACTGTAATATAAAAAATAAGTTATTAAATATAAGATATTAAATATATCCTTAAAAATCTGTATTAAATGTAATGTCAGTCTATTCAGGAAGTCTCCATTTCTTGCCTCCTAGGACTATTTATGTGTATTTTACACATAGTATTAACAAACTGAATACTTTAGTTTTCCAGAACTCATTAGACCTAAGACAGCAATCCTAAAGCTCAGCAAGTATCTTGGAGGCAACTAAAAGTTTAAATCTATCCAACAATAAAAAAATATACACTAGCACAGCATGCATAGAACCACCCATATTTTAAAATTGGTTTTATTGGTACATTTTATTTTAATCTACATTATGATCACCTACATTATGATCACATTCAACATTGAGAATTTGTACCTGTACATGATACATCTGGATTCTCTTTTTTTCCCCTTTCCCTGTCTCACTACAACCCCACCCCATATGTATATATGCTTTATTTCCTTCTTATTTTTGATTTTTTCTTTCACTTCTTTACTTTTCTCTATCCGTTTCCCTTTCCCTTTTGAACATTTTCTTCCTATTTCACAATACCTGTCGAACATTTTGGCATTCATTTACACCTTCCATTTGTCATAAAAATAATACTGTATTTACACATCAGTGTCCTATTTACTTCACTTATGAGAATGACTTCAAGATAAGTCCATTTGAGTATAAACGACTCAAAATTAACATTCTTTATGGCAGAGTAATACTCCACTTCATTTAAAAACTCACACCACTTTATACAGTCTCCTGCTGATAGGCATTTGGGCTGTTTCCAAGATTTAGCTATAACGAACTGAGCTGCTATAAACAGGGGTGCATATATTTCACGATGATATGAATCTTTTAATTCTTTCATGTATATACTTAGCAGAGGAATAGCAAGGTCAAATGGAACTCTAATCCTAGTTTTTTCTCCACAGTGATCTCCACAGTGGTTGCACCACCCTACATTCCCATCAACAGTGGAGGAGGGTTCCTTTCTCCTTGTGGCCCCTCCAGCATCTTTTGTTGGTTGATTTCATGGTAGCAGCCATCTTCATGGAATGAGATGAAATGTCAGTGTTGTTTTCATCTGCATCTCTCAAATGACCAGCAATGTTGAACATTTCTTCATAAGTTTCTTTGTTGTCTTCACTTCTTCATCTGAAAAGTGTCTGTACATTTCAGATGCCCATTTTTGAATTGGGTCTTTAAATTTGGAAAGGCTGATTCCTTTATGCTCTTTATATACTCTAGATAGTAGTCCTTTGCCTGAGAAACACCTGGTAGAAAATGTTTCCCATATTGCAGGTTGTCATTTTGTTCTTATTGGTGGTTTCTGTTGTAGTGTAGAAGCTTCTTAATAAGATGAGATAACAGTTCTCAATTCTTTCTGCTACTTCCTGTGCTGCTGAGCTTTTGTTCATAGTCTTTCCCTGTGCAAGTGTCTCCAAGAGTTCTACCTAACCTATCTTCCAGCAGGTTTAGTGTTTCCATTTTAATACTTAAGTGTCTAATCCACTTTGATTTAGTTTGGTGCATAGAGAAACAGATAGATCTAGCTTTAATCTTTGGCCAGTTGAAACCCAGATTTTCCAGCATCATTTGACCATTTGTTAAAGAGAGCCACTTATATTTTATAGACTCTGAAGTAGCCATGCTCTCTCTATATATATATGTAATATATATATATATATATATATATATATTATATATATATATATACATTGTTATATATTATATACACACACACATATATCCATTACCAAGTTATTCATGAGATACTGACAAAAATACAACATAGAAATGTATTTTAGTAAGGAGGAATTTTAAACAATTTGTTAAAGCATTTCAATGCACTTTTTACAATTAAGAAAATCCTTCATTGCCACGAAAATTATTTTCAAGAAACACATTCATAGCCTTAAAAATTCATGTGCTAAAGCATTCTAATAAATCTCCTTAGAAAATTTAATAACAAAAATTAAATGACACCAAATACAATGTCATTTTAATGGAAATAAAAATTTATTTTAAAATTTATTTGGCCAGAATATTTCTTTCACTCAAATAAGCATAAACATTGTTGTTCATATCCCCAGCTCTTCTTTCTATAGGACTATATCTTGTTTGACACTATTAACATATTATAAATCCATGTCATTTATGGAAAGACGCTTCTGACTGAAAAGCAAAGTGTCTCTGCTATTTATCACTTTTATTACAAATTATTAGTTGCCAATGGGCAGAGCATCCATTAAAAGTAGCTTGATAGCAAAAGCAAATTGAAAAAATATCTGAAAGGCTCATCAGCTGATACAAACACCACAGAGGCAGAAGATCATATTTTAAAAAGTGTTTATCAATATTTTGTATTTGAATCTACTTTCTGAAAATTTTACAGCCTGAAAAAGACTCTCAAATCTCTTATATTTCATGGTATTTTGACACAAGTGGATCTTTAACGATCATGAAAATTCATCCTCATTAACTCCCTAAAATGCAGGGTGAACAGAGAATCTTATTGCCCATGGTAATTTTTTGGAAAAAATAAAACCTAGATAAATTCAGTGACTTGCCCAAAGTCAAACAATCATTGGGTGCATAAATAGGAATGACAATTCCATCTCCATTTACCCTATCCAGCAATCTTCACACTACATTACAGTGGCTTTTATTACTACAGTTCTAAGAGTGTACAAGAAGAATAAACACCTAATAAATGACTATAACATGAAAAGCGAGAAAGGCAGGAAGGAAAAACAGAATAGGTAATGAAAATTACCTGATAGTTCAGGGAAGAAACTGCATATTGATGCTGTGACTTTTCAGCTCTTCCTATACTGGCACCTACAAATAGCAGCGCCCAGGGGCCTTCCCCAGTTCAGGATATAAATTCGGATCCTTCCTTCTTTTGTGTGCATGCAAATGTAGACTGAGCTACTGCTCAAGAACATGCATTAAGATTCAAGGAGTTAATGAAAGAAGGAATCCTTTGACAACAACCAGATATTATGTGCTCCTACAATTAACGGTAACAATAAGGAAAAGGACCCCAATGTTCTTTTGGTACTATGTGCCCAGCACCATGCAAACATCGTTATTCTGTTTTCCTAGGTGAGAAAAGTGATATGAGATCAAAGAATCACTCAAGCTAACCAGCTCCTGATTCCTTCTACTTCTATGTCAATCTACACTTTTCCCACAACAATTGCACTTTAACTACTTGTAAACACCGATATCATTTGAAGAGATGAAGACTTGCAAAGCTTATTATGCAAAATATATTTTAAAAAGTCTGTCCATTTTTAGTAAAGCTAGCATGAGGGACCCAGTGCCTCGCCACTTCTTCAGCCTATAGCTCTTCCCCCTGTCTCTGTCTCAGCTCACTGGCTTGGCATGGGTAATGGCCTCAGAACCCCAGGGGCTGTGATACCTGTCAAGAGATATTTATGAGGTATTCTCAACCCATAAAAATGGCTCCATTCAACTTTGACTTTACTTACAGAAAACTCTTAAACTAAGTCCTCTGAATTCCCTGGAGAGATGAAAGAAAATCATTTACTCAGATGTTTTATCAGTATAAAAGAGTAAACAGAAACAGAGTAAGACTGAATCCTATGCAATGTTCTGAAAGATAGTCTCCCTTTGCTAACTGACCACCACTTACATACTGACTTATTTTTCAGGAAGATCCAAAATAGACTACTGTTATACAGCACAACAAAGTGAAGCAGAATATATACATTGGAGGCTGAACTTTTAAAGATGTGTCCTTGTTCAAGAAATGAGAATGAAACTCTATTCACCCATTGAACCATCACTGAATATTAATCTGGATAAACGTGGCTACCTATGTTGTGTACGAAAGGACTTCAAGGAAGGGCAGCAGTGTCACGGTAGACAGCACAGGCTTTAAAGGTACAAAAGAAGGAAGAGTATAAGATGGTATTTCAAACATTTTCTTGTGCCATTAAGCAACTCAAGAAATGTTTCTCTTGAATTAATACAGTACAAGGCTATATAAAGATAATAATATTGTGTGTATCTTCAAAAGAACCACTATTGTAATAGTTACATAGAGTATGTCTGCTTCTGAACTAATAGCCTTTCTAGCAACAAATTTGTATAATACCCAAGTGAGAGAACAAAATACTAGTCCCATTTTTGGTAAACGACACTTAATTCATCACTTTTTTTTTTCCAAAGGAGTGATTATTTTTCTTTGAAAGCAACAATGTTAAGACCATTTGAGATATTCCTATTCTTGGAAAATAATCTCCAAGTTAACTGTATTTGAAAACATACCTAAAAACATCCGTCTCATGGCAACATTACTACATTGCAATTATTCTTATATTTAGAAACTAAAAACAACTATTTGTCCTATGTAGTAAAATAACCATGTTGAGGTTTTATAAAAGGTTTATAAAATTAAAGCCAATTACTCCACAGTCAATTTTAACTTCTAAATATTATCTAGTTTGTTCTTACTTCTTCAATCCCATGGTTACTAACTTGGTCCCAGATCTAACTTCATCTTTTCTGGAGGAGATTAACTTTCCAGTTCGGATTTATTATCCCAACCCCCTGCCATCAGCTTTATTCCCCTATCATAGCCCTACATTTTTAATATCTCAAAATTTTAGCCCATTGAATGTAGCATATGATTCATATTATTTCACACTAAAACCCTATCACCAGCTTCCTATCCTTTCAAAATAAAGAAAAACAAAATTTGTAGCATGACATACAAATGCTTGTGGATCGGGCCCTATCTTGTCCTGATCACATGGCCCATCATTTTAGACATTTGTAATGTTTTCTAGTGACCCACATGTATCATACCTTGAACAAAATTACATTCACTGTACCTTTGACCCCCATAAAGTTAATTCCTCTTCACATTTCAGATCTCAAGTCACTTCCTTAGGAAATTTTTCCTGTGCTCCGCTGGTACTTTATTCTCCTACCAAGTATTGATACAGTGCTCATTTTTGGTTAGAACTGTGCAGACCCCTTCTTGCTAACTTTCACAAAACCCATGAACTTCTGTGATGGATTATCCAGTCTTCTCATGATTAGCTTATTAATGTAGTATAGTCTCTGCATTTATAGAAACACTTTCCACATTAGGACAGATCAAATGACAATGACT
Source organism: Thryonomys swinderianus (assembly GCA_004025085.1). Taxonomy (NCBI): domain Eukaryota; kingdom Metazoa; phylum Chordata; class Mammalia; order Rodentia; family Thryonomyidae; genus Thryonomys; species Thryonomys swinderianus. The sequence continues at coordinate 20,351 of PVIC010014697.1, read as the reverse complement.
AACAACAAGACACAATTACCTTTTTCCCAACGGATAACACAAGTCAATCCCCACCACAGCAGTTTACTACTTGGAAAGCAGAGCTGTAGATCACAGAAATGCCAAAACACCAGACATTATACTCAGTGATTTACAAGCAGCACATCATACATTCCACTAAGCAGTTTCACAAAGCAGACAAATCTCCCAGATGTCTTGTGTTTTTTAGATATTTTCAGAAGAACTGACATAAGGAATAAAAACAGGGTGAATATGATTTTTGTAGAGCTATGATAGCATTCTCAGATAACAAAGAAAACACACAACACATGAAGAGCCTGGAATGTGTGCTTGATGGCTATTAACATGGACCATTCATCTGTTTAAGGAGGAAGCCTCAGAAGACAAGGGAAACCCCAGCAGCAGCTGTTGGGGGTAGAACAGAAGATCCTTGCCAGTACATGCACAGGACTGACAAAGATAAAGCCAGCTTCCCTGACAAAAATGAATCAAGAGAAAATCTTCGGTTGGACCACAAGCCTCTAGAAGGGATCAGACTCACCCATTAACAAAAGAATAGGTCTCACTTTACAGCTTTGTTCAGGTGAGCTAAAGCTTGGTAATTTCACAGTGGATCATTAGTTTAGCATTTATAAGACTTCTCGTTTGTTTTGTACACAATTTCACTCCAGTGTAAGATATATATTAATGGTTATTCTTCTCCTTGCAAATGATTTGGGGTACCCTGCTATTATAGGATACCTGGTTCTTGTGATAAAGCATAGGGGATACGGGGTGGGGGGTGCTGTTCCTACATTCCATACCTGTTGGAAAGTGAAGATAAGAAAAATTGATGTGTAATAGGTCAAAGATTAAGGTCTAAGAATCTACATCTCCATCTGGTTCCCAGGGGGTTTTCTGTCCCATTTCACAGAGAGATATACAGTATGTCAAGATGCAGGCTCCTGTTAGAACTTAGAAGACTCCGTGGAAAATGCTTTCATGCCTACAACCTAGAAGGAATTTGAGTGAGACTATTTATTACTAAGGGGGAATAAGGTCAGGGACCTAAGACCCACCTTCATATGAGGTTGGAGGATGAGGAGAATATGGTTAGCAAGTACATTTGTTTATAGAAACATAAGTATTTACAAGGAAAATGTGGCACATAACCTCACATACACAGTGTTTTTCCATTTTCCTGGTAGGATTCTTTTCCTTCTTCCTCTTAAATGGGTCAGCAGTGGCTCACTCATTTTTTTTTCAGAAGAAAAGTATAATGCAAGAAGCAAAAATAGCCAAGACTGATGTTGCCAGCAGCCCATTAAGAAGATAGGACAAGGGAAGAGGAGAAAGGAGGAAGAAAGAAGAAGGACAAGAAGGAAAAGGAGGGAAAGTGAAGTGGGGACAGGAGGAAAGAAATAAAAAATAAAAACTCCCTCTCCCCCTTTCCTGCTTGGAGCAAAACGATTAGAATAGACACATTGATATCTGAGAGAAAGTAGCTTTTCCATACAAAGAGAGCAAAGCAGGGGCACCAAGCACTCCTGGACTCCAGCGTTCTGCATAGTGGGAAAGCACTAAAAAGGACTAAGTGCACAACACAAGTTCTAGAGAGAATTATCAGTCAGCCTCTCTTTGAAATATCTGGCTGTAGGGAGAAACTCCTAGAGGAAAAGTCAGAGACCTTCATGATAAGAAAGATTCAAATGATCAAACTAAGTTAAAGAAAAGTGTATGTCTCATAGACATGATTTTTAAAACTGAGATAGATACAACAGTGATCACCAGTATGTTAATCAAACTGAACCAGAGCAGAAATAATAAAGGCTCAGCCCAAGGACTGAAAGTGCCAGAAAACAGATGTGCACACTTTTGCTCCATAGTGCACTGAGAAAATCGATCCCCATTACCCTTTCCTGCCTGGGTGAAGCACACAGAAATGGCCTGCAGCCTGAGTCAACCCTTTGCAGTCCCTATAAGAATAGATTTTTCCAGGGTTTTCTGTAGGAATTCAGCCTCCTAAAGAAAGTGATTCAAAGAAATATCATTTATGCATATCTTACAAGGTGAAAAATTATTATAAGGTAGCATTTATCACTTATTAGATTCAATGTTTGTTTAATGACTATTAAAAAGAAAGTGCTAAGTTTTATAAGTTATTGAAGGAAGAATGGGGAATTATTCTGTCCCTGCCTTTCCTAGGGTAATGACTTCATTCAATTCCAACTGCCGATGGAATATTATCCATCAGGATTCCCCACAATATGTTCAGTGAAGTCAGAGATCAGTAGGCAAGGAGGAGCGATATAATTAAATTCGAGAAGAATGCAGAGTTAAAAAAATCAATTTTGTTTTGTATAACTCCTCAACATTTAATAAAAATTTGGAATCCACAAAGATGTAACTAGCATGGGGAAAGGTTCACAAAGTCCTCTCTCTATGTCACTCTGTAATTAGGAGAAAAAGAAAAAGAAATACTTCGCATGCATGATGTGTTATTGTTAGTACATGAGGTACTTGACCTTGTTAACCCAAGAGATTATAGATAACATTTTACAACATTTTAGAAACCACATCTCATAAATTCAGATTAAATTCCCACTTCAAATCCAAAGCAGCATTTCTATCCTTCCTGGAATATGAACACACAGAAGCACAAAGCAATGAACACATCAGAAAACATCCGTGATCAGCCACATGTTCACAAAGGAGAACGGATGTTAAACACAGGGCAGAAATGAGCCACATTTGTTTGATTTAGCTGAGTAATGTCAAAAACCCTGAGACACAAGATCAAAGTGTGTGTTACAGAAACAAAGCTTACTACAGTAAAGACACAGACTTAATGCTAATTTACTGACCAATAAAAATGTCTAAAAACTGGTATACATCTGCTAATTTTAGAGTTTTTACAAGATTTCAAACAGAGTTATGCTGTGCTAAGATTTTAGCTCAGGATATGACACAATGTACTTTACTGACCATACATTAGTGAATTAGAGCTATGTAATCATCGATTCCAATTTTAGAATGCAGTATCATTTACTCTTTACTCCAGGCCAAGAACATTACATGAATTTCACATTCCCCAACAAAATATAATAAACAGAACTGGCACATCTATATATCTAATTACTTTTACTATCATATGATAGGCAATTGATTAGATTATATAGCATGTATTAGTATATCTATACTGCTATCATGTATTGTTTTATGAACATATTACATAAATATAAAACAACTTGATTACATATGATATATTTTATATATTTATTGCATGTATGTACTTCATGTGTTTAGTACATAGTATACATATTATATTATACTCAATAAACATATTAGGTAGATATGCATAAATATACCTATGGGTATATATAAATACATATACATGTTAGTACTTGATCTCATTAATATTTTAGCATTTTTCCCTAGTACATAATGATCACCATCCCAAATACTGATCATCTCAACAATAAAAAGTTTGCATCTTGTGTCACACCAGCAACTTCAAGAAGCTACTTTCTACTTCTACTCTTTCTTTAGAAAAAAATTCAATGATTTCTACAACTAAATGATAATGCCAATACAACATACAGAAATCTATGAGATGCAAGGAAAGCAGTTCTACAAGGGAAATTTATAGCACTGAATGCCCATACTGTGAAAACAGAGTGAGCTCAAACAACCTAATGCTGAACCTCAAACTACTAGAAAAAAGAGGAGCAAGAAAGAGCCAAAATTCATGTAAGGGAGGAAATTATAAAGATTAGACCAGAAATTAACACAATGGAGACTAAGAGAATGACACAAAAAAATATCAATGAAGAGCTGGTTCTTCAAAAGAATAAACAAAATGTATAGACCCTTAGCCAATCTTCTCAAAAAAAGAAAAAAAATCAATGGCCCAAATCCATACAATCAGGAATGAAATGGGGGATATCACCACAGAGTCAGCAGAAATTCAGAGGATAATAAACACCTACGTTGAGAACATGCACTACAATAAACTATAAAACAAAGAAGAAATAGATTCCTAGACACATATGAACTTCCAAAGTTGAACAAATAAGACATAAAAAATGCTAAACACTGCAATCTGTGAAATTGAAAATGTAATTAAAAATCTACCAACTGCCAACCATGGTGGCTCACACCTATAATTCCAGCACTGGGTAGGCAGAGGTAGGAAGATTGCTGTGAGTTTCAGGCTATCCTGGGCTAAATAGTGAGTTCAGGGACAGCTGAAACTACAAAGCAAGACCCTGTCTCCAAAAAAAGTGAAAAAGAAAAAACAAAAACCCTACCAACACAGAAAAGCTCTGATGCTGATGTATTTACTGCTGAATTCTACAAGACTTTTAGAGAAGAGCTAAAGCAACTCCTTCTCAAATTCTTTTATGAAATCAAAATGGAAATAATACTCCCAAATTTATTCCTGGAAGTAATCATTATATCGATTCCAAAAGCAGAGAAAGATCCAACCAAAAAAGAGAACTATAGGCCAATCTCCCTAATGAATATGGAGGCAAAAATCCTCAGTAAGATACTGGCAAACAGGCCAGCCTAAACTACAAAGCAAGACCATGTCTCAAAAGAAAAAAAAAAAAAAAAAAGATACTGGCAAACAGAGTACAGAAGATTATCAAAAAGATCTTATGCCCTGACCAAGCTGGATTTATCCCAGGGATGCAAGGATGGTTCAATATATGTAAATCAATAAATGTAATGTACTATATTAACAGACTCAAGGGCAAAAACCACATGGTCAAATCAATAGATGCAGAAAAAGTGTTTGACAAAATCCAGCATTCATTTATGATTAAAATCCGAGAGAAAACTGGAATTGACAGTCTTTATATCAACCTGAAAAAAGCTATTTATAAGAAACCAAGAGCCAGCAACACCCTAAATGGTCAAAAGTCAAAACCGTTCACACTTAGATCAGGAACAAGATAAGGATGCCCACTATCACCACTCCTGTTCAATACAGTCCTGAAAACATTAGCCACAGAAATTAGACAAGACAAAGATAAAAGGAACAAAGATAGGAAAGGAAGAAGTTAAACTGTCATTATTTGCTGATAATATGATAGTCTATATAGAAGATCCTAAAAGCTCATCCAAAAGATGGCTAAGACTTAATTGCCAAATTTAGTAGTGTAGCTGGATACAAATTCACCATTCAAAAATCAATAGCCTTGAACAATGGACTCATTGAACAATGTACTCATTCTCACTGAAGGAGAAATTGGGGAATGAACTCCTTTACATAGTAGAGTCCAAAAACTGAAATATCTAGGAATCAATTTAGCAGAGGAGGTAAAAGAACTCCACCCTGAAAACTGCAACATTCTGAAATGGGAGATCAAAAAGGATATCAGAAAATGCAAAGATCCCTTATTTGGGGTAGGAAAAACAATATCATCAAAACTACCACACTCCCAAACTGCTATATAGAATGAAGGCAGTCCTGATTGAAATCCCAACAATATATTTCACAGATCTAGAGAAAGTAATCCAAAATCTCATCTGGAACAACAACAGACTTAGAATAGCAAAAGCAATTTTATGTAATAAGGACATGGCAAGGGGTATCACAGTCCCCAATTTGAAACTATACTACAAAGCCACCGTGATTAAAAAAAAAAAACAAAAAAACAGCATGGTACTGGCAAAGAAACAGACCCAAGGATTAATGGCACAGACTAGAAGATCCAGAAACAACTCCAGATGTACTAAGTTGTTGTCACCATGAAGCTGCACATGGGAGGGTGAGGGGCGGAGTCACGCATGCACACCAGACTCAGGGAGGGAAGCGGCCTGCTGGGCCACAGGGAGGGGCTCCCCATGAAGGTGGGAGCACTCACCTGAGAGTTGAGGCAAAGGATTACCTGAGGGCCCCAAACTTGGGCTCCACTTGTTGTTGACAGGGGTGCACACACACACAGACACCAGACTCTGGGGAGGTTTCTGGAATGCTTCCGTTTAATGAATGCAGTGTAGAGCCTTATATAGCACAAGTGGTGGGAGGGGTTTGTGGTAGCTATTGAAGTCCGGGCTATGGTTGTCAGAGGGGGAGTCTCAATGCTGGGGAGAACCAGCCAATCTCTGGCCATGCTGTGCCGTTAGCTCAAAGCTCGCTTTGGTATCAACTTAGTCTACGAGGGCCAAGGGCTCTCTCAGGACCTAGGAGACTGGTGTGCAGTACTTGGCTCAGCCAGACCTGGATTTCATCATCACTAAGCCACCAGATTTTTCAAAAAGGTGTCAAATACCCTCAATGTTAGAAAGATAGTCTCTTTAACAAATGGTGGTGGAAAAGTTGCTTTTCAACTTGCTGAAGATTAAAGCTAGATCTATCTCTTTCAGTAGGCATTAAATTAAAATCGAAGTGGATTAAGGACCTAAATGTTAAAACGGAAACACTAAACCTGCTGGAAGATAGGTTATGTAAAACTCTTGGAGAAACTGGAGTAGAGAAAGCCTTTATGAACAAAACTTCAGCAGCATAAGAACTAGCAAAAAGAATTGATGACTGGGATCTCATCTTATTAAAAGCTTTTACACAGCAAGAGAAACCACCAACAAAACCAAAAGACAATCTACGATATGGGAAAAAATTTCTACTAGCTGTTTCTCAAATGGAGGATTATTATCTAGAGTATACAACAAACTCATAAAAAAATCAGGCCCCCTAAATTTAAAAAAGGATTGCTGCTACCACAAAATCAACCAACAAATGATGGAAGGGGTACAGGGAGAAAGAAACCCCTCTCCACTGTTGCTGAGAATGTAGACTAGTGCAACCACTGTGGAGATCAGTGTGGAGCTTCCTCAGAGACCTACGATTAGAGTGTCACTTGACCCTGCTATTTCTCTGCCAGTTATATATACAAAAGAATTAAAAGATTCATATAACGGTGAAATATGTACACTCATCTTTACAACAGCTCAGTTTATAATAACTAAATCTTAGAAACAGCCCAAATGCCTATGAGCTAGAGACTGGATAAAGAAGATGTGGGTATTTTTTAATAAAATGAAGTATTATTCTACTGTAAAGAATGATACATTTGAGTTATTTATACTCAAATGGCTAAACCTTGAGGACATATTCATAAGTGAAATAAATAGGACACAAATGTGTAAATACCATGTCATTTCTCTAGTATGAGTTCTAAAATATATTACAGGTATCATGAAATTGGAAGAAAATGTTGAACAGAAAAAGATAAAGGGGGGCTGGGGGTGGTGGCTCATGCCTGTAATCCCAGCACTCGGGAGGCAGAGACAGGCAGATTGCTTAGTTTGAGGCTTGCCTGGGCTACATAGTGAGCTCAGAGCCAGCTTGAACTACAAAGCGAGACCCTGTCTCAAAAACAAAACAAAACAAAACAAAAACAAACAAAAAAGATAAAGGGGGTAGTGGAAAATGATGGGAAAGAAAAAACTTGATGCTAAAACAAAATGAAAGCTTAGGTATATAAGAGGCTGGAATTATAGGGAGGGCAGGGGAATGGAAAAAAATGAGAATCAAGATGTATCATGTACAAGTACTAATTCTCATTGTTGAATAGAGGATCATAATATATGTATAAATGTACCTGTAAAATCAGTTTTAAAAAAGACACAAACTGCTGGGCACAATGGCTCACACCTGTAATCCCAACACTAAGGAGGCAGAGGCAGGAGGATTGCTAAATTTGAGGCTTGCCTAGGCTACATAGTGAGCTCAGGGCCAGCCTGAACTACAAAGCAAGACTCTGTCTCAAAAAAAAAAAAAAAAAAAAAAAAAAGATGCAAACCAATGACTATTGCCTGAGTTAAAATATTGTATTACTGAATATAAGCATGAAAATGCTACCATTCAACCTTAAGCATTTTGAATTCATGTTTATACAGTGACCAAACAAAAACTGATAAAACAAAATTATTTATGAACTAGCCAAGAAAGATTAATTTATGGATATTTATTGCCATTTTAGGGTGAACTGTATTCTACATTCTCCCTTTTCTCTAAATATTAACATTTACTTCATGGTCTAGGTATGAAACTTAATATTGACTATAATAACATTCTGCTCCTTGGATACCAAGTTACTCTAATACAATATCATAACTTCTTATTCCACTCGTGATTTCAGAGAATTAGTCTAAGCACCTCATAATTCCCATTCTGGTGAAACTCATTATTAAGGCTTGTACCACTTCAAAAACTTGAAATCCATATTTCCTAATCTACACAAAGCTTTACCTAAGATTTCAGTTTATTTTGTTCAAGACAGATGTAGTTCCAGCAAGACTTTTCCTTACCTTTTCTCACCTGACCACATAAACCTAGGTATATAATTAGTGCTGAAAAGAACAGAATAGCGCAAGCACTCCCCTTCAGTGGGGGACCTGATTATCTCCCAATGCCTGCCTGTGTATTAGAACATATCTGTAAGCATTGTGCAGACCTTGTAGTTGTCACTGAGAGTTCGTTTGGGAGTGAGCAGGTCACTATTTCTCTTACATCTGCTTCCTTCATGTGGCATTTACAAGAAGCAAAGGCAGCAGAGCATCACTCATAGTGCTGCTGATTCTTCTTCCCTGTGATGGGAGTGACAGAGCGGATAGGGACATTCCATCAGGGCTCTTTAGGTCTAGCTTCGGTAGACAACAGGGGAGGAGCAGAGGCTCTAGAGCTTTTAGCTACAATCAGAAAAGGATCACCTGCCTTGACTCTCTGAGCCCAGCAAACAAACAGAAACATAATGCAGTGGGCAGGCTCTTCACACCATGTGTGATAAATTAGCAATAAATGTTTAGATCACTTGTTCATCCAATATCTAAAGGAATGAGACAATGACAGTTTAAATATTTTAAACTAGAGGAAGTAATCTTGAAGAGAGTGCTTTAGCACTATATAGGCTTTAGTTCAAAATTAGAGTTTGCCTCGACTCAGCAAGACCCCTTTCACCTTCTGTCTAGTTAACTCATCTGTAGACTTGTGAGCCCAAAGATGATGCATAGAAAGCTCCCGCCACAGTCCCAGGGACAACAGAGAACCCTAAAAAGAGATGATAGAAGAATCATCTGTTAACAGATTCTTGATCTATGTTTCAAATTTGTCACTTTTCATATTTGGATGCAGATAATTCCTTATCATGGGAAGCCATGGTGTACATTTCAGGATCCTTAGGAGCATCCTTGGCCTCTAACCATAAATGGCTATAACACTACATACTATCCGTGGCCAAGACAAAAAAATCTTTCTAAAGGTAGATGTAACTATCCCCAATGTGTAGACCCTTCAAAACTACACATAGTGAATACATACATTATGTCTATCAAGATTTTTTAAATTAAATTAAAAATAATTTATCTGGACATTGACAACTGTCCTTAGGGGAAAAACATTACCACAACTGCAGCCCTTATCTTCATCATGTCATAAATCCTAAAACATATCCTAGGATACAGGTGGCAAACCTATGGTATGTGGTTTATCTGATTTTCTTTTAAGATAAAAGATGTTAATGTGTGATTTGTTTTTTTTCTTAACTAAAACCTCGGTATTATCTAGGTTTCGTTTCAGTGTTGGCACTCTGTGACAAACCCTCTCAGTGGGTTTTAGGTTGCACTTTGGCTCCTGATCTCTAAAAGTTTGGGCATCACTGTCCTAGGAAGTCTGTAATTTTTTTTTCCATTCCACAAAGAAGTAGCATTACCTATCCAGGGTCCCAGCGGTAACAAACAGAAGACACAAGATGAGGAGCTAAGTTGGAACTTAATTTCCATCTCTTACATGTGTATTTTAAACGAAGCATCACTCCAGTCTATTAAGCATTCTAATTTCAATTTTTCACCGTCTGAAGTAATGCTTAGATGTTGCAACCCCACTGATTCTCCATTTTTATTAACCTTCAAATATATTTTCAGAACCATCCCTCTTTACACACTTTAGTGGTCTCTCTCTAAATAAGATCTGTTTTGCCACACTCATTCCCTTTTCTGGAGTAACCTTATCATCAGCCCACATTTGAACTGTGGCTTCTCCACTATCTAGCTATGACTCTGGACACATAACTGATTTTCACCATCTTATCCTAGGGAAAAACAAACTAGATTTTGACAGCTTCACAGTGATGCTAACAGTCAGCTCTTCCCTGCAGTCTGCTGCACAGGGCAGGGAGAAAGGTACAAAGTGCAGCTGTGGAACGCAGTCGGGCCTCCTCAGCCCTCTCCGGCAGGGCCATCACCACAGCCAGTGGTATCCCACCCTTTCCACTCATGTGTCCTGCCTATCCACATTCTTACAAAGATTATGTTCACCTTCCCCACGTAAAAACATGATCAAAACTTATTCAGTCTCTCCAGATCTAATCCAAATAAAATTAAGCCAATTTCTCCATCTAGTCTAAGACCACAAAGCTTTGGAAAGTGCCCCAGCAATGAGGTCAGAAGTGTGGTTGCCTGTGGCAGCCTGTGAGACCCACAGGCCCCCACAAACAAAATAATGCTTTTTTTCTTTCCTTCCTCCTCCCTTTTTTTTTTTAAATCAGGTAAGATTCTTTTCTATAACATAAGTTTGAAAATAACCACTTAGCTTTCAACCTCTTCTCTACAATGATTTTAAGTGAGGCTTTAATAATCTCACAGAGGGCCGGAGATTTGGCTCAGTGGTTCCGGTGCCTGCCTCCCAAGTGCAAGGTCCAGAGTTTGATCCCTGGTAACCACATACAATGCTGGGCATGGTGATTTATGCCCACCAGCAATCAATACCACACACCACAGTGCCAGGCGTGGTGTCTCACGCCTGTAATCCCAACACTCCGGAGGCAGAGTTCAAGGTTTGCCTGGGCAACACAGTGAGCTCAGGGCCAGCCTGAACTACAAAGCAAGACCATGTCTCAAAAAAAATAACAATAATAATAATAATAATAATAATAATCTCACAGAGGAAATAGTATATCTTTCAGCATTTCTCAGTCCTAGAACTTCCAAAACTAGGTATCACATTATAAAAGATTATTTTTAAAGATACACAACCACTTTAAAGAAAAAACTGATAATCACATGCTCAATTTAGGTCCAAAATGCAAAGTGAAATGAAAAGTCACAGTTTTAAAGAGTTTTGTCATACATTAAAAATTAATAGGCTGAATAATAATAATCAACATCATCTAATTGAGTTCCCAAAGACCAACAAAACATTCTTTACTTTTAAGTGTTAAACAAAAAAGAAAATCTTACATAATAAGTACGTTTGAGATCATCTTTTTCTTAGGTGTCATAGTCAAAATTGACTTCCTTTATTCAATAAGAAAGACTTAAAACATACTCCTTAACAGCCCTAAAGTTATGTTTACTGTCTTCTGAATGTCCTTTTTCCATACCCTCCATAAGACACAAAGCTAATATAAATTGCACTGTTTATACCAACTTGTCACACAATAACAATAATCATTTATTTGTCAACAAATAAATAATCACTCGGGCAACACTGGTAATAATGAGATCTTTCCTTCATTCACAGATAGGTTCACATAAGTTTGATAGTATAACTAAGGAAGAGAAAGTAGTAGCTATTAGAAAAAGTATAAGTATTATATTTGCTATATTGGTGACATGTAACAATGATGAAACCAAAAGGTTATGTATGCTGACATTTCATTAAAAGCTCTGTGGCCATTTGTATATGGCTAGTAAGCAGAAAGTACAAGGAAACAAAGATTACTTTTAAAAGAAAGAAATTGTAAAGTAGTTCCCTGGAACATGTGGATATAAACAATGAGTATCTCTTGTGAATTAGTGAAAATAACTAAAAATTGCTGCACTTATAATATCTGTAAGGTACTAGTATTGCACGGCAGAAACTCTGACTTAATCTGCTTTTTAAAACATATAGTCATTTGTTTTAAGTGTTTGCACACTTGAATATATGGAAGGAGATTTTATGTACTTGGCTGTAGTGCTGAGGCAGAAGGCAGTATATCATTAAACTACTACTGCAGCAATTCTAAGGTCAAAGCTATTGCTTTTGAATTTGATACATTCTGTACATGATTTATGGGATAATTTTATGGAAAATATGTAAGCTATATGTTCCAAAAAGCACTTTATGGTATTATAACAATAAAACATTACAGTTATGGGATGCCCTTCATCTAGGCATATCAAAGCCCTTTCCCGGTATTAGTTAAACCTTGTAATTCCCCTCTGAGGCAAGGAAGTATTACCTGCACTATGATTTTTAGAACACAGCAAGCACGAGGGATTTTCAGGAGTCCACCTGGCTTTAGAACCACTACAATCATCCTGCATTTATTCACTCATTCCACCTGGTTATGTGCCCTAGACAAGGTGCTGGGCCTAAGTATAGGATGGTACCAAAAATTAGGAGCATGATGCCTGTTCTCTCTCTGAGAAATGACTATGTTAAGTCTAACTGACTTCATTTAAGGGGAAGAAAACAATATTGTGGCATTTTTCTTCTAAGAACTGACAACAACAACTGAAAACATACCTCTACTAGCAGCAAAAAATTCTGTTAAGCTTCCTAAGCAACAAAAATGCATCAAAACTAAGAGAGCTCCTTATACCAGGAATTTTCAGTTAAGTTTTTTAGACATGTCCCTATAAGATGTTGGTGAAGTGTCTGTTTGTGTTTTTATATTGTTGTTTAATTTTTGGCAGTACTAGGGATTGAACCAGAACCTTCACACTATGCTACATCCCTGAATTTTTCTTCTATTTTGAGAAATTAAATTATTCAGTCTGGGCTTGAGCTTGTAATCATCCTGCCTCAACCCTTCAAGAGTTCCAGGACTATAAACATGTGTTCTTGATGCTGAGCTTAGTCAACTTCTGTCCAAGAAAATTAGTCAAGGTAAAATGAGAAAAGAGAAAGTATGGTAAACTCATTGTCAGAAATCAGTTAATACGACTGTTGAGAGTTCTGGTGCTGGTTCTTCCTTGGAGAGGTCATGGAAAATTGCAAGGAAGGGCACCCAGAGTTCAACACTCCCTAAATCCACACACTGAACCCGAGAATGAACTTGAAGCAGGTGTCATTTCTGAGAAGAGACCTCAAGAGAACTGTGTATACATTTGTGTTTACTGTGATAGCACCTTACTGCCACTGTTAACAAGCCCGGATAAGCCAGCTAGGGGTAAAAACCATATGAATGGAGAAGAGATGCTCCTTATAACATGCTCAGGTCAGCTACCTTCTAGAAGTTCTAGCTGACCAGAGATAAAACTGAAAGTTTACTCCAGGTGTGCTGGGGCAAGCACAAATCACCTGGCAGTCAGTAGATAGATTTTGATTTAAAAAAAAAGTATTGTTTTAGGCTATTAACCTTTGGAGTGTTTGTTATCAAGTAATAACTAACTCACATGTACTATGAGACTTTAGTAAAAATTAGTCATTCTGGCTGCTATTGCAAAATTAAACAGCAATAAATGCTGGTGAGGCTGCAGGGGGAAAGGAACCCTTCACTGCTGGTGGGATTGTAGACTTGTACAACCGTTGTGGAGATCAGTGTGGAAAATCCTCAGAAAACTAAGATTAGTGGTCTCATTTGACCCTGCTATTTCCCTGCTAAGAATATGCTCAAAGGAATTAAAAGAATCATTTCCTAAAGACATATGTACACCCATGTTCATAGCAGCTCAGTTTGTGATAGCCCAATCTTGGAAACAACCCAAATGCTCATCAACTGAAGACTGAATAAGGAAGATATGTTTTTTTTTATTTTTATAAAATGGAGTATTACCCTGCCATAAAGAACAAGTTTCATTTTATGTGCAAATGAACGCACCTTGAGAACATACCAATAAGTGAAATAAATAGATCGCAGGTATGTAAATACTGTATCTTTTCTTTGATATGAGAGCCTGTAGATATAAATGAGTTCTAGAATGTATGATAGATTTTGTAAAATAGGAAATACTCAAAGGGAATGTAGTAAGGGAAAGTAATGATTTGAAATGAAAAAGTAATGATTTGAAAACAAAAAGTACATGTATATAGTGGGTGGGAGATGGTGGGGTGGAGTGGGATATGGGTAAAAATAAGAATTAACTCATATCATATATTGGTACAAATTCCCCAATGTTGAGTGTGATTGTGAGCTATATGTAAATTGTGCTGATAAAGAATTCCATTGGAAAAATAATTAGAATTGCAAGAATAAAAGAATAATTAGAATAGCAAGAATAGAAGAATTCTTCCAACAGAAGAATTCCATTGGAAAAATAATTCCACAGAGCAGTGAATTTGAATCACTGGAAAAGATTCTGCTCAGTATCTTCTGTGTTATAAGGGAGAGAAACATGAAGACACTTTAGAGAAGCTTAAAATCTAAAACCTCTGAAAACTCCAATTTACTCAGGGTGATTCATTCCCAGAGCTGGTGCACAATCTTAATTTTGTGGTCACAAACATAAGAATTATATAACTAACAAATTAGAGGGTACATGATATATTACATGATATGTACACATTATACATGATCTACTAGATGGCTCTAATACATACTGAAGCTATAATCTACCTTTCAGGTAGCTTTTCAGAAGTTAGGTGATATGATATGGACCTCAAATTCATTATCAATGTGAGTACTACCAGTACTCCCTAGAAAAATTTTTGCACTACGTGATGTGCAAAGCTCATTTTACAAAGTACCCTAACATTTTCTAAGATTTCAAGAGGGAATCATGGAGGCAGTAAGCATCAGCTGGAGATTCCTTGGCCCACTTGGGAAAGACCAGGGAGAGACACAGATGACTACAGGTTAAGTCATCAATGAAACCATTAATTCCCTGACAGAACCAAAGACAACTTCCTGAGCACTACTTACATACCTGATGCTATATTTGACACAAGTATATGCAGAAAAGGCTAAAATAAAGGAGAACTGTTGTACTTGAGAAAACATAATCAATTTAAGGAAACCAATAATCCCTAGTCAGGTACCTGCAGGCCATACAAGAGTCCTGAAGGCAAGTACCAACACAAAATGGCAAGACTTATTTTGAATTTGTGTGCAGTTGTAACATACTATTAGCTGGTGGGCTATATTAAGGATTCTCAGAACTTACCCAAGCTCACTTAAGAGGATGTAAAAGCTGGCGAATGATATAAGGCACTTAGTAAGAGAATACAGAGTGGTAACACTAAAGGAGATACATTTAAAATAAATATATTCTGTCACTTTCCTCTGTGAATACATTACATGAGATGTACTACAAGCTAGGTGGTCTTTCAGACAATAGGTATGTGCTGAGGAACAAACATACACAAGGAGACTAGGGCATGGTTTTATCCCTGTCACCTGACTCTGATGTAAACTATCATAGGTTCCATTAAATAAGAGGCTATCTCAGCAAAATGGGTTAAAAACCTGCCTACATATTTTGCCACTTTAAATTTCACACTAGTTTCTTATGCTATGCTGACAGAGCAAAAGTGAATTATTGGATAAAATGGTAAGAATAACAACTAAAATCTACTGTTTATTGAGTACTGGTGTTTAAAACTAATTATCACTAAATACAACATCCCGCTCATCCTGTTATAGCAGCCAGGACCTAACAAAGTGAAAGTACCAGTTCAAGGTCTCACACAGCTCCGGAATTGTAGATTGAGGCTTTGGACCCACGACTGTCCATCTCATGGCTCAGCCTCTGTATGTAGTAGGCTTCTGACCAATGTTGGCCTACATTCTGAATAAATTTAATCTACCGCTGCTTATCTCTGAAAATGAAGAGCTCAAAAGGGACTATTTTTATACCACTTGAATATTAATAGTTTCTTGAGCCCCTCAGTGAGCTATGAAATCTTTTTTCTAGAATTTTGCATGCTTCTCTGCTTAAGTATTTATTTTAGTCTGTATACAACATAAAAACTTTATCTTTGTGTTTTAACACCCACCATTATATATATTTATATGTGTGTGTATCCACACACATATGTTCATGTTTGTACACACAGAAAGACATACACACATACAGACACACACACAATTTCCTTGATCCACTATAAACTACTGAGAGTATGGAGAGGCTTCTCATATAATAACATAGTTCATGGATTGTGGAACAGTTTTAAGCCAAGCAAAAATGTATGAACAACAACAACAAAAAAAAGAGTTGAATTAAGTCAGTCTTATTTACCATAAGTACTCAATTAGCTGCTACAATTTTGCAACCAATAACATGTTCCTAAAAATTCTAATAAATAAATATGTAAACTATGATTCATAGAAAACTAGTCTGATCAGGTACAGTATGTAAACAAGGTACCAATGACATACCTTCTGTCTTATAGACAATAAGTGTATGTTACCAAATTAAGGGCTCTGAGGAATCTCACCAGTGGACTTCTTCGGCACTTCCCAGCATTTTAAAGGCCTGCCTGCTTCACATAACACAGAAACACTCCATGAGACACTAACTCTAGGAAGAGTGATCTAGAGAGATTCTACATCTCAATACATTCTATTTTTGCATTTATAACGAACAATGCAATTTAATTCTTCCTTAATTTTACTTTACAGGCAATCCTCAGGGGGTATAGACTTTGCTATATTATGACAAGTATGCCTGCATATCTTTGAATGTATTTAAAATAGGATGTTAATTCTTAGCAATTTTTAAATGTGAAAATGGCAATAAACTTAAGACACAGCAATGAGGTAAGTGTTGGGTTTATCTGTAAGATGATGTCTTTTACCCATTAAAACGATGCTTATAAAGAGACTGGATAATGTTTATAATAGTATTCTAAGTAGCGAAACAGGAAAACATGTTTTGTTAGACTATGGGAATTTGATAAAATTTATACAGGACTAAAGGCATAAAGGACTAGAATTTTAACATTGCTTTCTTTTGTTAATTATCAATAGAAATAGATGTTGTGTCATCTAATTTACTTTAATATAAAACAAATCAAAGGTGAAATCTAGATCATCAAATAGAGCCAAAGTATTGTTTACCTGACTAGACCCTACCCTTCTGCCAGTTTACACTTAGACAGGATTACTTGGGAAGCCACCCAGCATCACATTATCAGGATGGGTGGCCTCTGTGAGGCTGTGCATTACACGCTACACTCTGTCCTACCGTGGCCCTCATCACCAAACACTGCATTTTCTAATTTACCTGCTTTGATGCTTTCTGCACTCCTCTCTTCCTAGCTTATCACTGTCATCACCCTTCCTAGGACAGTGACAGAAATGAAGTTATTAAAGAAGTTGACATAGTAGGTATTTACCAAGTAACGGAAAGTTTGGATATTTTCACATTTCTGAAATGTATTCCTTATATGTCAAAGGTAATATGTCAGTATTTAGAACAACAATAGAATTTCTCCTTAAATGGCATCCTATTAAGGCAGCTGATCTTTTAAAATAAACTCGCCAATGATTTATATTGCTTCTGAAATTCTACCCACACATGACTTTATTCAGATCCAATATAAAGAGTAACAGGGATCCCTGCTACTGTTACTGTGTTCAGCACGACTGCCTGAGCAGTAGAAAGTTACATAGGATTCTGTCTGAGTCTTTCAATTTCCTTTTAGCTGGAATAGAATCTTCTGACCTTATGAGCCCAGAAAGTGAATTGATCCTATATCAAACATTTAGGTAGAACCCCAAAACAATCATTTTAATAACAGAACCTGTTTAAATTCTAGAGGTGAAGCTCTATTCAAATGCCCTCAGAATTTTATGGTATGAATATCCATAAACATATATAATCACAAGAATATCATTAAGATTAGTTAACATTTGTTGAATTGCTGGACACCATGCTGCCGAATATATGTATATTATCTCACTTAAACTCCACTTTAAGTGACTAATAGTGATTTTCTTCTTTGATAATGGGAGAAACTGAGGCAAGTATCATGAAAGTATGAGGACAATAAGTATTCGAAACAGAATTATGATATCAATCTTACTGTCAACCACTGTATAAATATTTATGTATTACTTACTAAAAGGAAGACATTACTCTGTATCCCAAGACCATACTAATGAACAAAGAGAAAAGTCACTGGGCTCCTAGCACTGAGTTTGAATCAGGATTGATGGAAACTAAGGCATATGTATGCATACTTTTATGGCAAAGATGACTGAGTGACCACCAAAGAACATGTGTCCTCTTTCTCTCCCCATGAGGGATATTTCTTTCCCCATGGGAGATCTTCCAATTACTCCCTGGAGGGAAAACATCTCCCAGTAAACAGACCTGATATATATTTCACTGACCAAGAAATAGCCATCTATTGGTATAGCCACTATATTATGAGGTTTATTTGCTATAAAAACTAGCTTTATACTAAACAACACAGAATTGTGTTCCTTAATTTTGTGCCACAGTGAAAATGATCCAACTATGAGTTATTGATTTAATGTACAAGTAGTGAGTAGCATGAAATGTACCACCAGCTAGAAATATGAAGACTCACAGTACTTTTACTATTTTTGAAGATGCTGTTTCCCACAAAAAACTAGAAAGGTACCCACTAAACCTGCAAGTCAAAAGAGCTTGACTTAAAAAATTAATTTGTGCCTGTCTCCAAAAAGCAAAAAAAAAAAAAATTAATTTGTGTTGGTGTATACTCTCTACTTTTTCCAGTGTGTAATAAGAAAGTGTTAAAAGGGAGAGATGACTACTGTAGGAAAAGAAACTAAGGAACTTGCTGAGATAAAAAAAGACAAAAGGTAAATGACATAAATATCAGGAAATAAATTGAAAAATATGGAAAATGTTTATTAAAAATTATAATTAAAATAGAGACTTAGCTGGAAACAAATATAAGACTAACAGGTGGTGATTTCCAACTCACAGACATTGTTTCAGATGGCCCACCATAAGGCTTAAGAGTAAGAGATATCAATTTTAAGAAGCAAAAAAGCACAGCATATTCCAGATAGATATACAGGAAATAAACGGTAGAGAGTACGACACACATTCTTGAGTGGAAGTAAACAGTTCAAAAGATGAATAGATTTTGAAAGAAATCTGTCAAATAAAGAATGAGCCTACCTTTTGAAAAACCTTTGGATGCACAAATCCTTAAAACAATCCTAAAGTTTCTGAAAGTTTTATTAGCATAAAGAAGTTGTAAAAACTGCAAGGCCTATAAGAAAGATAATCTCCCAAAGCTGCCTCTAGGCCATGGAGGAAATAGAACAAGAACAATTCTCAGAGGGCAAAAACTCCAAAGAGCAAGGGAAAAAGAAGAAGCTCCTAAATGTGATCTAGCTTCTAAACAAGAATGGCTTTCAGTGGGAAAGCTGTCTTGAAATCCATGTCGCAAAGGTTCTATCGCTGCCCTTGAGTGCTTACTCAGTCTTGTTTGTTTCTCAAATTTTTGTGTTCAGAATGAGAATCACTTTTTTTTAATAAAACAGGGTCTTGCTATGTAGTCGAGGATGATCTTGAACTCACTTTGTAACCCAGAATGACCTCAAACTTTAAGTGATCATCCTGCCTCAGCTTCCTGAATGCTGAGATTACAGGAATGTATCATCATACCCACTTGCATATATGCTCTCTCTGATTTACCATTTGACATTACATTTAAAGTGAAATCCTGTTTTCCTGTTTCCCAACTGAATATTATATGGATGGCTCATATTGAGAGGAAAAACGCGTCACACTTCCTTTAGACATTGTCTTCCAGCTAACATTCTATCACTTCCTTCACATCTCCCATGATCATGATGACTTACTGACAGGTCAGTCAACTCCATCTGAGGATACTGGTCAGCATGGCCTTTATCTTATTCCTTTTGACTAACCATTTCCCTAAAGGGTTAAATAATATAACTATTAAAAAAGAGCCCACACAAAGAAAGAAGACTGGCTGCCCAGAATGCTTTTGTTCTTGACCACCAGGCTACCTCAAAGTTCCTTACTTCCCTTTGATATCTTACTCAGACTACTGAGGGAAAAGGCACTGCTCTCAGGTTCTTTCCCCACACCGCAGGGCCCCGATCTGAATCACGGGGACTGGCATTTCTCAGATTGTCTACTTACCATGGCGTCTTCATCTGATGCAATGTGTTGGCAACTATTAGATGTTTCCAGGTCCCACTGGACCATTCCTTCTGCAGCCCCAGATTCTAACTCAGCCGCCACAGCTCCCACCAGATGACCACTGAGAACAACACTCTTACTCCCTTTCCTTTTTTTAAATTGAATTCTTTATTGGTACATTTTATATACAGCTTACAATCACACTCAACATTGGGGAATTTGTACTAGTATATGACAGAAGTTAATTCTCATTTTTACCCATATCCCTACCCACCCACAATCCCCACTCTTTTTTTTTTTTTTTTTTTTTTTTTTTTTTTTTTTTT